>CM050908.1:3807500-4027500 GCA_027726005.1 Juncus effusus | reverse complement strand
GGGGAGAAAGAACATATTTATCAACTTTTTCTTCAAATCTCATCACACGTGAGGGGTAGGAAAAGATAGATTATTGCTATTTTGCGTGTCTTGAGAGGAGATAGAAAAAAGAATGTGCCATGAATAGCTCCCGTAGTTGAAGAACTCCTTAAATTACCACGGGTTGATCAGAAACAAGTTATGTTTTTTTCACTGACTCCAACTTTGAACGCCTTGATCTCTCTATGTTTTTATCCATTTGCCAGATTTTTTTTGTAAAACATTCTCTTTGTTGTCGACTAACATATGTTCTTAGCGAATTTTGCATATTGGACCCATATTCAGATAGAAAATGATTTTTTGTTCTGCTCTCCAGATTCAGCCAACGGGAGAGACAACGTATTTATGAACTTTTTTTCAAATCTCATCACACGTGAGGGGTAGAAAAAATAATGAGCCAAGAAAAGCGCCTGTAGTTGAAGAAATCCTTAAATTACCACGGGTTGGTCCGAAAGAGCTTATATTTTTATCTCTGACTCCAATTTTGAACGCTTGGATCTCTTTAAGTTTTTATCCAATTACCAGATTTCTTTTTGTAGAATATTCGCCTTGTTGTCGACTAACAGATGTTCTTAGCGAATTTTGCATATTGGACCCATATTCAGATAGAAAATGAATTTTTATTCTGCTATCCAGATTCGGCCAACGGGAGAGAGAACATATTTATCAACTTTTTCTTCAAATCTAATCGCACGTGTGGGGTAGAAAAAGATAGATTATTGTTATTTTACGTGTCTTGAGGAGATAGGGAAAACAATGAGCCAAGAATAGCACCCGTAGTTGTAGAAATCCTTAAATTACCACGGGTTGGTCAGAAACAACTTATGTTTTTTTCTCTGACTCCAAGTTTGAACGCTTGGATCTCTCTAAGTTTTTATCCAATTGCCAGATCACTTTTTGTAGAATATTCACCTTTTTGTCGACTAACAAATGTTCTTAGCGAATTTTGCATATTGGACCCTTATTCAGATAGAAAATGATTTTTTGTTCTACTGTCCTCGTTCAGCCATGGGGAGAGAAAACATATTTCGCAACTTTTTCTTCAAATCTCATCACAAGTGAGGGGTCGGAAAAATAGGTTATTGTTATTTTGCATGTCTTGATGAGAAAGAAAAAAGAATGTGCCATGAATAGCTCCCGTGGTTGAAGAACTCCTTAAATTACCATGGGTCGATCAGAATCAACGTATCTTTTTTTCACTGACTCCAACTTTGAATGCTTGGATCTCTCTAAGTTTTTATCCATTTGCCAGATTTCTTTTTGTAAAACATTCTATTTGTTGTCGAGTAACAGATGTTCTTAGCGAGTTTTGCATATTGGACCCATATTCAGATAGAAAATGATTTTTTTTTCTGCTGTGCAGATTCGGCCAACGGGAGAGATAACGTATTTATCAACTTTTTCTTCAAATCACATCACACGTGAGGGGTAGAAAAAGATAATTATTATTATTTTGCATGTCCTGAGTAGATAGAAATAAGAATGAGCCAAGAATAGTGGCCGTAGTTGAAGAAATCCCTAAATTACCACGGCTTCGTCCGAAAGAGCTTATATTTTTTGCTCTGACTCCAATTTTGAACGCTTCGATCTCTTTATGTTTTTATCCAGTTGCCAGATTTCTTTTTGTAGAATATTCGCCTTGTTGTCGACTAACAGATGTTCTTAGCGAATTTTGCATATTGGACCCTTATTCAGATAGAAAATGATTTTTTGTACTGCTGTCCTGATTCGGCAAGGGGAGAAAGAACATATTTATCAACTTTTCCTTCAAATCTCATCACACGTGAGAGGTACGAAAAGATAGATTATTGCTATTTTGCATGTCTTGAGGGGAGATAGAAAAAAGAATGTGCGAAGAATAGCTCCCGTAGTTGAATAACTCCTTAAATTACCACGGGTTGGTCGGAAACACCTTATGTTTTTTTCTCTCACTCAAACTTTGAACGCTTGGATCTCTCTAAGTTTTTATCCAATTGCCATATTTCTTTTTGTAGAATATTCACCTTTTTCTCGACTAACAGATGTTCTTAGCGAATTTTGCATATTGGATCCTTATTCAGAGAGAAAATGATTTTTTGTACTGCTGTCCTGGTTCGGCCATGGGGAGAGAAAATATATTTCGCAACTTTTTCTTTAAATCTCATCACACGTGAGGGGACGGAAAAGATAGATTATTGTTATTTTGCATGTCTTGATGAGAAAGAAAAAAGAATGTGCCATGAATAGCTCCCGTAGTTGAAGAACTCCTTAAATTACCACGGGTTGATCAGAAACAACGTATGTTTTTTTCACTGACTCCAACTTTGAACGCTTGGATCTCTCTATGTTTTTATCCATTTGCCAGATTTGTTTTTGTAAAACATTCTCTTTGTTGTCGAATAACAGATGTTCTTAGCGAATTTTGCATATTAGACCCATATTCAGAAAGAAAATGATTTTTTTTGTGCTGTCTTGATTCGGCCAAGGGGAGAGAGAACATATTTATGAACTTTTTCTTCAAATCTCATCACACGTGAGGGGAAGGAAAAGATAGATTATTGCTATTTTGCATGTCTTGAGGGGAGATAGAAAAAAGAATGTGCGAAGAATAGCTCCTGTAGTTGAATAACTCCTTAAATTACCACGGGTTGGTCGGAAACAGCTTATGTTTTTTTCGCTGACTCAAACTTTGAACGCTTGGATCTCTCTAAGTTTTTATCCAATTGTCAGATTTCTTTTTGGAGAATATTCACCTTTTTCTCGACTAACAGATGTTCTTAGCGAATTTTGCATATTGGACCCTTATTCAGATAGAAAATGATTTTTTGTTCTGCTGTCCTGGTTCGGCCATGGGGAGAGAAAACATATTTCGCAACTTTTTCTTCAAATCTCATCACACGTGAGGGGTCGGAAAAGATAGGTTATTGTTATTTTGCATGTATTGATGAGAAAGAAAAAAGAATGTGCCATGAATAGCTCCCGTAGTTGAAGAACTCCTTAAGTTACCACGGGTTGATCAGAAACAACGTATGTTTTTTTCAGTGACTCCAACTTTGAACGCTTGGATCTCTTTATGTTTTTGTCCATTTCCCAGATTTCTTTTTGTAAAACATTCTCTTTGTTGTTGACTAACAGATGTTCTTAGCGAATTTTGCATATTGGACCCATATACAGATAGAAAATGATTTTTTTTTTTTCTGCTGTCTAGATTCGGCCAACGGGAGAGAGAACGTATTTATCAACGTTTTCTTCAAATCTCATCACACGTGAGGGGTAGGAAAAGATAGGTTATTATTATTTTGCATGTCCTGAGTTGATAGAAATAAGAATGAGCCAAGAGTAGTGGCCGTAGTTGAAGAAATCCTTAAATTACCACGGCTTCGTCCGAAAGAGCTTATATTTTTTTTTCTGACTCCAATTTTGAACGCTTCGATCTCTTTATGTTTTTATCCAGTTGCCAGATTTCTTTTTGTAGAATATTCGCCTTGTTGTCGACTAACAGATGTTCTTAGCGAATTTTGCATATTGGACCCTTATTCAGATAGAAAATGATTTTTTGTTCTGCTGTCCTGATTCGGCCATGGGGAGAGAGAACGTATTTATCAACTTTTTAGTTCAAATCACATCACACGTGAGGAGGGGTAGGAAAAGATAGGTTATTATTATTTTGCATGTCTTGAGGAGATAGAAATAAGAATGAGCCAAGAATAGTGGCCGTAGTTGAAGAAATCCTTAAATTACAACGAATTCGTCCGAAAGAGCTTATATTTTTTTCTCTGACTCCAATTTTGAACGCTTGGATCTCTTTATGTTTTTATCCAGTCGCCAGATTTCTTTTTGTAGAATATTCGCCTTGTTGTCGACTAACAGATGTTCTTAGCGAATTTTGCATATTGGACCCTTATTCAGATAGAAAATGATTTTTTGTTCTGCTATCCTGATTCGGCCAAGCGGAGAGAGAACATATTTATCAACTTTTTCTTCAAATCTCATAACACGTGAGGAGGGGTAGGAAAAGATAGGTTATTATTATTTTGCATGTCTTGAGGAGATAGAAAAAAGATTGAGCCAAGAATAGCTCCCGTAGTTGAAGAACTCCTTGAATTACAATGGGTTGGTCAGAAACAACTTATGTTTTTTTCTCTGCCTCCAACTTTTAAAGCTCGGATCTCTCTTGGTTTTATTCAATTGCCAGATTTATATTTGTAAAAGATTCTCTTTGTTGTCGACTACAGTTGTTCTTAGCGAATTTTACATATTCGAACATATTCATATAGAATATGATTTTTTGTTTTGCTGTCCTGATTCGGCCAAGGGGAGAAAGAACATATTTATCAACTTTTTCTTCAAATCTCATCACACGTGAGGGGTAGGAAAAGATAGATTATTGCTATTTTGCATGTCTTGAGGGGAGATAGAAAAAAGATTGATCCAGGAATAGCTCCCGTAGTTGAAGAACTCCTTAAATTACCACGGGTTGGTCAGAAACAGCTTATGTTTTTTTCTCCGACTCAAACTTTGAACGCTTGGATCTCTCTAGGTTTTTATCCAATTGCCAGATTTCTTTTTGTAGAATATTCACCTTTTTCTCGACTAACAGATGTTCTTAGCGAATTTTGCATGTTGGACCCTTATTCAGATAGAAAATGATTTTTTGTACTGCTGTCCTGGTTCGTCCATGGGGAGAGAAAACATATTTCGCAACGTTTTCTTTAAATCGCATCACACGTGAGGGGTCGGAAAAGATAGGTTATTGTTATTTTGCATGCCTTGATGAGAAAGAAAAAAGAATGTGCCATGAATAGCTCCCGTAGTTGAAGAACTCCTTAAATTACCACGGGTTGATCAGAAACAACGTATGTTTTTTTCACTTACTCCAACTTTGGACGCTTGGATCTCTCTATGTTTTTATCCATTTGCCAGATTTGTTTTTGTAAAACATTCTCTTTGTTGTCGACTAACAGATGTTCTTAGCGAATTTTACATATTAGACCCATATTCAGATAGAAAATGATTTTTTTTTCTGCTGTCTTGATTCGGCCGACAGGAGAGAGAACGTATTTATCAACTTTTTCTTCAAATCTCATCACACGTGAGGGGTAGGAAAATATAGGTTATTATTATTTTGCATGTCTTGAGGGAAGATAGAAAAAAGAATGTGCGAAGAATAGCTCCCGTAGTTGAATAACTCCTTAAATTACCACGGGTTGGTCGGAAACAGCTTATGTTTTTTTCTCTGACTCAAACTTTGAACGCTTGAATCTCTCTAAGTTTTTATCCAATTGCCAGATTTCTTTTTGTAGAATATTCACCTTTTTCTCGACTAACTGATGTTCTTAGCGAATTTTGCATATTGGACCCTTATTCAGATAGAAAATGATTTTTTGTTCTGCTGTCCAGGTTCGGCCATGGGGAGAGAAAACATATTTCGCAACTTTTTCTTCAATTCTCATCACACGCGAGGGGTCGGAAAAGACAGGTTATTGTTATTTTGCATGTCTTGATGAGAAAGAAAAAAGAATGTGCCATGAATAGCTCCCGTAGTTGATGAACTCCTTAAGTTACCACGGGTTGATCAGAAACAACGTATGTTTTTTTCAGTGACTCCAACTTTGAACGCTTGGATCTCTTTATGTTTTTATCCATTTCCCAGATTTCTTTTTGTAAAACATTCTCTTTGTTGTTGACTAACAGATGTTCTTAGCGAATTTTGCATATTGGACCCATCTTCAGATAGACAATGATTTTTTTTTCTGTTGTCTAGATTCGGCCAACGGGAGAGAGAACGTATTTATCAACGTCTTCTTCAAATCTCATCACACGTGAGGGGTAGGAAAAGATAGGTTATTATTATTTTGCATGTCCTGAGTTGATAGAAATAAGAATGAGCCAAGAATAGTGGCCGTAGTTGAAGAAATCCTTAAATTACCACGAATTCGTCCGAAAGAGCTTATATTTTTTTCTCTGACTCCAATTTTGAACGCTTGGATCTCTTTATGTTATTATCCAGTCGCCAGATTTCTTTTTGTAGAATATTTGCCTTGTTGTCGACTAACAGATGTTCTTAGCGAATTTTGCATATTGGACCCTTATTCAGAAAGAAAATGATTTTTTGTTCTGCTATCCTTATTCGGCCAAGGGGAGAGAGAACATATTTATCAACTTTTTCTTCAAATCTCATAACACGTGAGGAGGGGTAGGAAAAGATAGGTTATTATTATTTTGCATGTCTTGAGTAGATAGAGAAAAGATTGAGCCAAGAATAGCTCCCGTAGTTGAAGAACTCCTTGAATTACAATGGGTTGGTCAGAAACAACTTATGTTTTTTTCTCTACCTCCAACTTTTAAAGCTCGGATCTCTCTTGGTTTTATTCAATTGCCAGATTTATATTTGTAAAAGATTCTCTTTGTTGTCGACTACAGTTGTTCTTAACGAATTTTACATATTCGACCATATTCATATAGAATATGATTTTTTGTTTTGCTGTCCTGATTCGGCCAAGGGGAGAAAGAACATATTTATCAACTTTTTCTTCAAATCTCATCACACGTGAGGGGTAGGAAAAGATAGATTATTGCTATTTTGCATGTCTTGAGGGGAGATAGAAAAAAGATTGATCCAGGAATAGCTCCCGTAGTTGAAGAACTCCTTAAATTACCACGGGTTGGTCAGAAACAGCTTATGTTTTTTTCTCCGACTCAAACTTTGAACGCTTGGATCTCTCTAAGTTTTTATCCAATTGCCAGATTTCTTTTTGTAGAATATTCACCTTTTTCTCGACTAACAGATGTTCTTAGCGAATTTTGCATATTGGACCCTTATTCAGATAGAATATGATTTTTTGTACTGCTGTCCTGGTTCGGCCATGGGGAGAGAAAACATATTTCGCAACTTTTTCTTTAAATCTCATCACACGTGAGGGGTCGGAAAAGATAGGTTATTGTTATTTTGCATGTCTTGATGAGAAAGAAAAAAGAATGTGCCATGAATAGCTCCCGTAGTTGAAGAACTCCTTAAGTTACCACGGGTTGATCGGAAACAACGTATGTTTTTTTCATTGACTCCAACTTTGAACGCTTGGATTTCTCTATGTTTTTATCCATTTGCCAGATTTGTTTTTGTAAAACATTCTCTTTGTTGTCGACTAACAGATGTTCTTAGCGAATTTTGCATATTAGACCCATATTCAGATAGAAAATGATTTTTTTTTCTGCTGTCTTGATTCGGCCAACTGGAGAGAGAACGTATTTATCAACTTTTTCTTCAAATCTCATCACACGTGAGGGGTAGGAAAAGATAGGTTATTATTATTTTGCATGTCCTCAGTAGATAGAAATAAGAATGAGTCAAGAATAGTGGCCGTAGTTGAAGAAATCCTTAAATTACCACGGCTTCGTCCGAAAGAGCTTATATTTTTTTCTCTTTATGTTTTTATCCAGTTGCTAGATTTCTTTTTGTAGAATATTCGCCTTGTTGTCGACTAACAGATGTTCTTAGCGAATTTTGCATATTGGACCCTTATTCAGATAGAAAATGATTTTTTGTTCTGCTGTCCTGATTCGGGCAAGGGGAGAGAGAACATATTTATCAACTTTTTCTTCAAATCTCATAACACGTGAGTGGTAGGAAAAGATAGGTTATTATTATTTTGCATGTCTTGAGGAGATGGAAAAAAGGGTGAGCCAAGAATTGCTCCCGTAGTTGAAGAACTCCTTGAATTACCATGGGTTGGTCAGAAACAACTTATGTTTTTTTCTCTGACTCCAACTTTTAACGCTCGGATCTCTTGTAATGTGTATTTTTATACACATTTTTAGGGTTTTTATTATGTAAAATTCACCATTAAATCACATAAAATGTATGAAAAGTGTTTAAAATTAATAAAAATTATTGTTTTGAAACTCTTAATACGCTTTTGTGTGATTTTTCAGGTGAAAAGATTAAGAAACGAATATTTGGAGGACTTGGGGGAAAAGTCAACTCCAAGTGAAGCGCCGAATTGCAAATCTTGGGATAAGGATGGCCGAATTCTCGACAAATCGCCGCGAAAACCCTACACACGTTTCTCCAAAATTCTTATAACCCTTATCCGCCGACCATCCAAGCCAAGATCTACAAAATCCACAAAAAGACGAAAAGTCAAACCCGGGAAATCGTCGAATTGACCAAAAGTCAACTCTCCCAAAAGAGGTCAAACTGGGTATCAAATCGAAGAGTACGACGATACGAATCTAACAGTACAAACCTCGCGAAAAAAGGCCTTCTAGAACTCTCAGAAATCGCGATTGAAGATCTGGTCAAACTTAGTTAGATTCAACCTTTGACCCGGTCAACCCGTCTCTGCACCAATAAAATCGAGACACGTACCCCATTATTCAACTCAGAGCCAATCCGCGCAAAAATCAACAGATCTGGAAGATTAATTTCAGCCAATTAGAAATCAACACGTGGCTCAAGAAGTTAAAAATCGGATAAGTGAAGACACGTGGCAGCTGTTAATTGGGGAGCATCACTGATCCTCTGACGAACATCCGGACAAGCGTCAATACGATGAATAGAATGGCAAATCGACACGCGACATGTGGCGCATTTCATCACCCCAAAACGCGTATGTTGAGACGCGTTTTCAGTTCTCTCCGGTCCTTTTGAGACTGGACGCCTCCGTTTCATTTTTAACGCGCGAAAGAAAAGGTAATGGACCGTCCGGTTCATGGAAGTGGAGAGCATCTTCACGCGTTTGCTGTAGGATCTGATCAAATCAGTCCGAGGTGCAGTACGAGGATTCTTTTTTAGCCAATGATAAGGTGACGCGTGGAAGGTCCGTTTCATTCCGCCCCATTCTGTGTGTGCCACGTGGCCGTCCGTCGAATTCGGAGGAGATGGAGGATGAAATGATAAATGTACCCAGAAAATTGCACCCAGACAGAATTTGAATGGCAATAAAGGCAAAAAAAATTTTTAAAGATCCCCCAAATTGCTACCCAACTCAGAATCCGGATCAAGTTAAATTTTTAGTCCCACAACCTTATTTCCAAATATTTTCTAGGTCATTCTTCTCTATAAAAATACCCCGTTTTTTCTCTCTCAAAAGCATCATTCACATCATCTATCCACTCATACAACCATTCTCATATCTATCATCACACACATTTCTTCATCCATTTTTCACCATTTTCATTCTTCATCTTTTCTTTCACACCATTAATGTCCACAAGTTCCAAATCCTAATTTCTTGAGAGTAAAAAGAGAGAGTAGAATTTTAGAAAGAGGGAAGTGCTTAATCTAGAAGGAGCAACTGGCAAATCGACCAAGAAGGGAAGAAATCGAGAACGATTCGCAACTTTAGGGTTTGATTTATTTTCCTCTTTATTTTTGGATGAATAAAATGAATCAAGAACTTGTAAATATGGTTTTTGTGGACATGAGTGAGTAGTTTCAAGAGTAGGGAAAGACTTTTTGTGTGACTTTTGTTGAAGAAATCTTAAGTGAAACTTTGCATTTTATTATGGTATTTTAAGATTTAATCTTGACACTTTTTTTTGAGATCTAAGTTGAGTTATTTAGAAGAATGATTTGACGTGAAATTTTTATAAGAAGTGTTTAGATTTGTTTGAGTAATATTGACTTGGAAGAGTTTTCTTTTATTCAAATAAGGGTTGAATCAAATATAAGAAAAATTTAAAAATAGAAGTTTTTGAAGGGATCTGAAGTTTGATGAGTTCATTGAGTGATTTTTGGAAGGAAATTAATTAAACCTTGCTTATAAATACCATATAATTAATTTGCTATCTTTCGTGATAGTGATTCTCAAGTTACACAAATCGTCATCATTTCCCTACTATTTCTCTTTTAAACTTTTAAAAAGAAATTTGTTTTTATCTTTTTCTTGCAACTTATCTTATTTAAAACAACAACAACTTTTCCAAACCACAACACTAAAATAAAAGTGAGAATCGAACGTTAAAACATTTAAGGCCTTGCTTCCTTGTGTTCGACACCCTAAACTCAATTCCACATATACACTTTGTTAATGAATTATGGGACTTATAAATTTCTTTGTTAACACGTGATTACACAAACGACAAGTTTTCACGTTGTTACATCTCTCTAGGCTTTATTCAATTGCCAGATTTCTTTTTGTAAAAGATTCTCTTTGTTGTCAACTACAGTCGTTCTTAGCGAATTTTGCATATTGGACCATATTCATATAGAATATGATTTTTTGTTTTGCCGTTCTGATTCGGCCAAGGGGAGAAAGAACAAATTTATCAACTTTTTCTTCAAATCTCATCACACGTGAGGGGTAAGAAAAGATATGTTATTGCTATTTTCAATGTCTTGAGGGGAGATAGAAAAAAGAATGTGCGAAGAATAGCTTCCATAGTTGAAGAACTCCTTGAATTACCATGGGTTGGTTAGAAACAACTTATGTTTTTTTTCTCTGACTCCAACTATTAACGCTTGGATCTCTCTAAGTTTTTATCCAATTGCCAGATTTCTATTTGTAGAATATTCACCTTTTTGTCGACTAACAGATGTTCTTAGTGAATTTTGCATATTGGACCCTTTTTCAGATAGAAAATGATTTTTTATTCTGCTGTCCTGATTCGGCCATGGGGAGAGAAAACATATTTATCAACTTTTTCTTCAAATCTCATAACACGTGACGGGTCGGAAAAGGTAGGTTATTGTTCTTTTGCAGGTCTTGATAAGAAAGAAAAAAGAATGTGCCATGAATAGCTCCCGTAGTTGAAGAAATCCTTAAATTACCACGGGTTGATCAGAAACAACATATGTGTTTTTCACTGACTCCAACTTTGAACGCTTGGATCTCTATAAGTTTTTATCCATTTGCCAGATTTCTTTTTGTAAAACATTCTCTTTGTTGTCGACTAACAGATGTTCTTAGCGAATTTTGCATATTGGACCCTCATTCAGATAGAAAATGATTGTTTGTTCTGCTGTCCTGGTTCGGCCATGGGGAGAAAAAACATATTTATCAACTTTTTCTTCAAATCTCATCACACGTGAGGGGTCGGAAAAGATAGGTTATTGTTATTTTGCATGTCTTGATGAGAAAGAAAAAATAATGAGCCTAGAATAGCTCCCGTAGTTGAAGAACTCATTAAATTACCACGGGTCGATCAGAAAGAACATATGTTTTTTTCACTGATTCCAACTTTGAACGCTTGGATCTCTCTAAGTTCTTATCCATTTGCCAGATTTCTTTTTGTAAATCATTCTCTTTGTTGTCGACTAACAGAGGCTCTTAGCGAATTTTGCATATTGGACCCTTATTCAGAGAGAAAATAATTTGTTGTTCTGCTGTCCTGATTCGGCCAGGGGGAGAGAGAACATATTTATCAACTTTTTCTTCAAATGACATCACACGTGAGGGGTACGAAAAGATAGGTAATTATTATTTTGCATGTCTTGAGGAGATAGAAAAAAGAATGTGCCAAGAATAGCTCCCGTTGTTCAAGAACTCCTTGAATTACCATGGGTTGTTCAGAAACAACTTATGTTTTTTTTCTCTCACTCCAACTTTTAACGCTCGGATCTCTCTAATTTTTTATCTAATCGCCAGATTTCTTTTTGTAAAAGATTCTCGTTATTGTCGACTAACAGATGTTCTTAGCGAATTTTGCATATTGGACCCATATCCAGATAGAGAATGATTTTTTGTTCTGCTGTCCATATTCGGACAATGGGAGAGAGAACGTATTTATCAACTTTTTCTTCAAATCTTATCACACGTGAGCGGTAGGAAAAGATAGGTTATTGATATTTTGCATGTCTTGAGAAGATAGAGAAAAGAATGAGCCAAGAATAGCGCCCGTACTTGAAGAAATCCTTAAATTACCACGGGTTGGTCAGAGACAGCATGTTTTTTTTTCTCAGACTCAAACTTTGAACGCTTGGATCTCTCTAAGTTTTTATCCAATTGCCAGATTTATTTTTGTAGAATATTCACCTTTTTGTCGACTAACAGATGTTCTTAGCGAATTTTTCATATTGGAGCCATATTCAGATAGAAAATGATTTTTTGTTTTGTTGTCCAGATTCGGCTAACGGGAGAGAGAACGTATTTATCAACTTATTCTTCAAATTTCATCACACGTGAGGGGTGGAAAAGATAGGTTATTTTTATTTTGCATGTCCTGAGTAGATAGAAATAAGAATGAGCCAAGAATAGTGGCCATAGTTGATGAAATCCTTATATTACCACGGCTTCGTCCGAAGGATCTTATATTTTTTTTCTCTAACTCCAATTTTAAACGCTTCGATCTCTCTATGTTTTTATCCAATTGCCAGATTTCTTTTTGTAGAATATTTGCCTTGTTGTCGACTAACAGATGTTCTTAGCGAATTTTGCATATTGGACAATATTCATATAGAATATGATTTTTTGTATTGCTGTCCTGATTCGGCCAAGGGGAGAAAGAACATATTTATCAACTTTTTCTTCAAATCTCATCACCCGTGAGGGGTAGGAAAAGATAGATTATTGCTATTTTGCATGTCTTGAGGGGAGACAGAAAAAAGAATGTGCGAAGAATAGCTCCCGTAGTTGAAGAACTCTTAAATTACCACGGGTCGATCAAAAACAACATATGTTTTTTTCACCGACTCCAACTTTGAACGCTTGGATCTCTCTAAGTTTTTATCCATTTGCCAGATTTCTTTTTGTAAAACATTCTCTTTGTTGTCGACTAACAGATGATCTTAGCGAATTTTGGATATTGGACCCTTATTCAGATAGAAAATGATTTTTTGTTCTGCTTTCCCGATTCGGCCACGGGAAGAGAGAACATATTTATCAACTTTTTCTTCAAATCTCATCAAACGTGAGGGGTAGGAAAAGATAGGTTATTGTAATTTCACATGTCTTGCGGAGATAGAAACAAAATGTGCCAACAATAGCTCCCGTAGTTGAAGAACTCCTTAAATTACCACGGGTTGATCAGAAACGACATATGTTTTTTTTCACTGGCTCCAACTTTCAATGTTTGGATCTCTCTAAGTTTTTATCCAATTGCCAGATTTCTTTATGTAAAAGATTCTCTTTATTGTCGACTAACAGATGTTCTTAGCGAATTTTGCATATTGGGCCCTTATTCAGATAGAAAATGATGTTTTTGTTCTGCTGTCCTGATTCGGCCAACTAGAGAGAGAACATATTTATCTACTTTTTATTCAAATCTCATCACACGTGAGGGGTACGAAAAGATACGTTACTGTTATTTTGCATGTCTTGAGGAGATAGAAAAAAGAATGAGCCAAGAATAGCGCCCCTAGTTGAAGATGTCCTTAAATTACCACTGGTTGGTCAGAAAGAACTTATGTTTTTTTTCTCTGACTCCAAATTTGAATGCTTGAATGTCTCTATGTTTTTATCCAGTTGCTAGATTTCTTTTTGTAGAATATTCGCCTTGTTGTCGACTAACAGATGTTCTTAGCGAATTTTGCATATTTGGCCCATATTCGGATAGAAAATGATTTTTTGTTCTACTGTCCAGATTTGGGGAAGTGGAGAGAGAATATATTTATCAACTTTTTCTTCAAATATCCTCACACGTGAGGGGTGGGAAAATGAGAGGTTGTTGTTATTTTGCATGTCTTGAGGAGAACGAAAAAGGATTGTGCCAAGAATAGCTCCCGTAGTAGAAGAACTCCTTGAATTACCACGGGTTGGTCTTAAACAAGTTATGTTTTTTTCTCCGACTCCAACTTTGAACGCTTGGATCTCTATAAGTTTTTATCCAATTGCCAGATTTTTTTTTGTAAAATATCCTCTCTATTGTGGACTAACAGTTGTTCTTAGGGAATTTTGCATATTGGACGCATATTCAGATAGAAAATGATTTCTTGTTCTGCTGTCCTGATTCGGCCAAGGGGAGAGAACATATTTATCAACTTTTTCTTCAAATCTTATCACACGTGAGGGGTAGGAAAAGATAGGTTATTGCTTTTTTGCATGTCTTGAGGAGATAGAAAAAATAATGTGCCAAGAATATCTCCCGTACTTGAAGAACTCCTTAAATTACCACGGGTTGGTCAGAAACAACTTATGTTTTTTTCTCTGACTCCAACTTTGAACGCTTGGATCTCTCTAGGTTTTTATCCAATTGCTAGATTTATTTTTGTAAAAGATTCTCTTTGTTGTCGACTAAAAGTTGTTCTTAGCGAATTTTGCATATTGGACCATATTCAGTTAGAAAATGATTTTTTTTATTTTGCAGTCCTGATTCGGCCAAGGTGAAAAAGAACATATTTATCAACTTTTTCTTCAAATCCCATCACACGTGAGGCGTAGGAAAAGATAGATTATTGCTATTTTGCATGTCTTGAGGAGAGATAGAAAAAAGAATGTGCGAAGAATAGCTCCCGTACTTGAAGAAATCTTTAAATTACCACGGGTTGGTCAGAAATAACAATAATCTATCTTATCCGACCCCTCACGTGTGTTGAGATTTGAAGAAAAAGTTAATAAATATGTTCTCTCTCCCCATGGCCGAATTAGGACAGCAGAACAAAAAATCATTTTCTATCTGAATAAGGGTCCAATATGCATAATTCGCAAAGAACATCTGTTAGTCGACAACAAGGTGAATATTCTACAAAAAGAAATCTGCAATTGGATAAAAATTTAGAGAGATCCAAGCGTTCAAAGTTTGAGTCTAAGAAAAAAACATATGTTGCTTTGATGAGAAAGAAAAAAGAATGTGCCAAGAATAGCTCCCTTAGTTGAAGAACTCCTTAAATTACCAAGGGTTGACCAGAAAGAACTTATGTTTTTTTCACTGACTCCAACTTTGAACGCTTGGATATCTCTAAGCTTTTATCCATTGGCCAGATTTCTTCTTGAAAAACATTCTCTTTGTTGTCGACTAAAATGTGTTCTTAACGAATTTTGCATATTGGACCCATATTCAGATAGAAAACGATTTTTTGTTCTGCTGTCCAGATTCGGCCGACGGGAGAGAGAACGTATTTATCAACTTTTTCTTCAAATCTCATCAAACGTGAGGGGTAGGAAAATATAGGTTATTGTTATTTTGCATGCCTTGAGGAGATAGAAAACAGAATGAGCCAATAATAGCGCTCGTAGTTGAAGAAATCCTTAAATTTCCATGGGTTGGTCAGAAACAGCTTATGTTTTTCTCTCTGACTTCAACATTGAACTCTTCGATCTCTCTAAGTTTTTATTCTATTGCCAGATTTCTTTTGTAGAATATTTGCCTTGTTGTCGAGTAATAGATGTTCTTAGCGAATTTTGCATATTGGACCCTTATTCAGATAGAAAATGATTTTTTGTTCTGATGTCCTCATTCGGCCATAGGTACAGAGAACATATTTGTCGACTTTTTCTTCAAATCTCATCACACGTGAGGGGTAAGAAAAGATAGGTTATGTTTATTTGGCATGTCTTGAGGAGATAGGAAATAGAATGTGCCAAGAATAGCACCCGTAGTAGAAGAACTCCTTAAATTATCACGGGTTGGTCAGCAGCGACTTATGTCGTTTTTATCTGACTACAACTTTGAACGCTTGGATCTCTTTAAGTTTTTATCCAATTGCCAGATTTTTTTTTGGAAAAGAATCTCTTCGTTGTCGACTAACAGTTGTTCTTAGCGTATTTTGAATATTAGACACATATTCAGATAGAAAATGATTTTTTTTCCTGCTGTCCAGATTCGGCCAACGGGAGAGAGAACGTATTTATCAACTTTTTCTTGAAATCTCATGACACGTGAGGGGTAGGAAAAGAAAGGTTATTGTTATTTTGCATGTCTTGAAGAGATAAAAAAAAGAATGAGCCAAGAATAGGGCTCGTAGTTGAAGAAATCTTTCAATTACCACGGGTTGGTCAGAAAAAGCTGATGTTTTTTTTCTCTCACTCCAAGTTTGAATGCTTGGATCTCTCTAAGTTTTTATCCAATTGCCAGATTTATTTTTGTAGAATATTCATCATGTCATCAACTAACAGATGTTCTTAGCGAATTTTGCATATTGGACCCTTATTCATATAGAAAATGATTTTTTGTTCTGCTGTCCTGATTCGGCCATGGGGAGAGAGAACATATTTATCAACTTTTTCTTCAAATCTCATCACACGTGAGGGGTAGGAAAAGATAGGTTCTAGTTATTTTGCATGTCTTGAGGAAATAGAAAAAAGAACATCCAAGAATAGCTCCTGTATTTGAGAAACTTATTAAATTTCCATGGGTTGGTAAGAAACGACTTTTATTTTTTACTCTCAATCCAACTTTCAACGCTTGGATCTCTCTAAATTTTTATCCAATTGCCGGATTTCTTTTTGTAAAAGATTCTCGCTGTGGTCGACTAACAGCTCTTATTGAATTTTGCATATTGGACCCATATTCAGATAGAAAATGATTTTTTGTTCTGCTGTCCAGATTCGGCCAACGGGAGAGAGAACGAATTTATCAACTTTTTCATCATATCTCATCAAACGTGAGTGGTAAGAAAAGATAGGTTATTATTATTTTGGATGTCTTGAGGAGATAGAAAAAAGAATGATCGAAGAATAGCGACCGTAGTTGAAATTACCACAGGTTGGTCCGAAACAGCTTAAATATTTTTCTCTGACTCCAATTTTGAACGCTTGAATCTCTCTAAGTTTTTATCCAATTGCCAGATTTCTGTTTGTAGAATATTCGCCTTGTTTTCGACTAACAGATGTTCTTAGGGAATTTCGCATGTTAGACACTTATGTAGGTAGAGAATTATTTTTTTGTTTGCTGTCCTGATTCGGCCATGGGGAGAGAGAACATATTTATCAAATTTTTCTTCAAATCTCATCGCACGTGAGGGGTCGAAAAAGATAGGTTATTGTTATTTTGCATGTCTTGAGGAGAAAGAAAAAAGAAAGTGCCAAGAATAGCTCCCGTAATTGAAGAAATCATTAAATTACCACGGGTTGGTCAGAAACAGCTTATGTATTTTTTCTCTGACTCAAACTTTGAACGCTTGGATCTCTCTAAGTTTTTATCCAATTGCCATATTTTTTTCTGTAGAATGTTCACCTTGTTGTCGACTAACAGGTGTTCTTAGCGAATTTTTCGTATTGGACTCTTATTTAGATAGAAAATAATTTTTTGTTCTGCGGTCCTGATTCGGCCATGGGGAGAGATAACATATTTATCAACTTTCTCTTCAAATCTTCTCACACGTGAGGGGTCGAAAAAGATAGGTTATTGTTATTTTGCAGGTCTTGATGAGAAAGAAAAAAGAATGTGCCAAGAATAGCTCCCGTAGTTGAAGAACTCCTTAAATTACCACGGGTTGATCAGAAACAATATATGTTTTTTTCACTGACTCCAACTTTCAACGCTTGGATCTCTAAGTTTTTGTCCATTTGCCAGATTTCTTTTTGTAAAATATTCTCATTGTTGTCGACTAACAGATGTTCTTAGCGAATTTTGCATATTGGACCCACATTCAGATAGAAAATTATTTTTTGTTCTACAGTCCAGATTCGGCCAACTGGAGATAGAACGTATTTATCAACTTTTTCTTCAAATCTCATCACATGTGAGGGGTAGGAAAAGATTGGTTATTATTATTTTGCATGCCTTGTGGAGATAGAAAAAAGAATGAGCCAAGAATAGCGCCCGTAGCTGAAAAAATCCTTAAATTACCACGGGTTGGTCCGAAACAGCTTATTGTAATGTGTATTTTTATACACATTTTTAGGGTTTTTATCATCTCAAATTCAATCATAATTCACATTAAATGTATGAAAAATGCTCATAATTCATAAAACATAATTTGAAACCTCTTAATACGTTTTTGTGTGATTTTGCAGGCAAAAAGGCCATAAAATGAAGAACTGGACCAAAACGCAAATCATGGGCCAAAGATGGCCAACCAAGTCTACCAAAACCCTACACAAATTCACCCAAATAACCGATTTTCAAACAAGCTCAAAATCGATCAAACTGCATATCCTTGGATTCAGCACGACAAGACGAATCGGTTGGTATTATTATCCACCCCTGAGAACGCCGGCGATCGCCGGAATCCGCCAGCCAAAAGCAAACCAGCCATGTTTCTGACCTGAGAAAACTTCTTCGAGCAACCTTGCCTTCTACAGTCCACCATTCGAGCCAAAACCAACTCTATTCTCTTCCTCTCTTCCTGCCCTTTCTATCCGTATGAAGAACTAATCAAATGGTGCAGAATCGAGTGAGAAATCTGAAGTTAAATCAACTGTTCGACGAAATCCTAAATGAACTTTTGAAGAACTGATGAACCAACGGTCGAGTTTCGAACAGCGGATGAATTCGATCAACCATTTCAGTTTTTCTCAAGCAAAGATGATTCTTTTTGCGTCTTAAAGCTTCAGTAAAGGCTCACGATGAATTCAGAAGCCTCAATTCGATGGAAAAACAACTCGAAATCATAGTTTGATTCACGAGTTCGTCAGCTTTTGGTTATTTTCGCGAAACTGAAACCGAGTTGGTTAATGGAGGAATTCTCTGGATTCGAGGCGGATCGGGAAGTCATAATGGTTGTGAAGCATCGTGAGGAAGTTGAGAACGAAGCCTGAGTCACCGTTTTGGAGTTCGTTGTGTGAAATGCGAACAAAAGGTCGATTTGCACACTCTGGTAAGCAATGGCGGAACAGCGAACCGATGATACTCAGAACAGCAAAACTCGAGTTTTACTCAACGGTTTTCAACCATTCAAAGCCCTGTGGATTCGTGAGAAGATGGAGAAGAGATCTGGGTTGATGAATCACAGCGAAATGTGAAGAATCACGAGCTCTAATTGATGGTTGTGAGAAACGGGTAAACGGGTCTGAAATCCAAGAGAAAATTCGATCCAAAGTCCAAATTCGCAACTTACAAGGCTGTCAGGGGATTGTTTTAGGATGAGCACACGATCGCAAGCCACAGTAGATCGAGAAAAGAAATTCAGCGCCAATTCTGAAGAAGAAGATGACTCGTTTCATCAGTTATGACTCGTCTCACGCGATTCAAACCGATTCGCCACACCAGATCAGCGGAATGAGTTAAAACGAGTCAGTACCCAGCTCACACAAAAGTGACTCGTTTCCAGCGAGCTGCAGCTCGTTTCGTCGCATGAAATTCGGAAATATAATTCAAAACTCAGCGCCAAAGGTTGAATAAGAAGACGACTCATTTCGCATGTTTCGACCCGTCTCGCCACAGAAAATCAAAAAGACAGTTTGAAAACTCAGAGATTAATAACGGAATAGCGACTCGTTTCACGCGATAACGACCCGTTTCACCACAACTTATTCTGAAGGGACCCACTGTCAGTCTCAGTAATGCGATTCAAATCGCATCTGAACTGAACTCAGTTCAGTTCGCGCGAATAAACGGATGAAAAATCCGATGATTCAAAACCGTTCATTTCTCAACCAAATTCAACGAAATTTCGCACAGATCTTCAGTACACCCACTTGATCTGCCTGAGCCAATGAAATCGCTCGGTTTGTCCCCCACTCTCTTGACCAGCCTCTCTATAAAATTCGACCGATCAACCCATTCATGATGATTATCCTTCCATTCTCCAAATTCATTCAACACATTACTTTCCAATCATCTTCTTTAAGCTTCAGTAACCCCATTACTGAATCTCAGAGCTTTTCGAGCCTCAATTTTCGAGTTTGAGTGAAATTCACCAATTCGGGCTGATTTTGGTGAAAAAGGCAATTGATCGATTCCGGCTGGATCAAGCATCAATTGGAGGTTCAAATCGGCTCAAGGAAGCTTCTGGTTGATCTTCTACGTCTCGGTTTGATCCAATTTTCATTTAATCTCTTGTATCCAATTTTAGATCACAAGATCCAATTTGTAAAAAAATATGATGAACACATGCCTAATTTCGGTTGATCTTATCATGTGTGAGTAGAATCTTGTAGGGATAGGTTTTTTGTGATAGAATTGTTTGAAATCTTGCTTTAATTTGAATTAAATTGACTGATTTGGTTACTCTTCATAATGTGCTGTTAAATCTGGTTTTTCTTGATTTAATCGATTTGGTTGAATTAATTAGGTCATTTAGAACTGAATTTTCATGCATGTTAGTCCATTTTATCATCTTGAATCTTGGTTGAGGTTTTTTTGCTTGATTTAGTGAAGCTTTTAGTTCAAAAATTTGAGATCAAACACTAGTTGGTTGACTGGTGTTTGATCTGAAATTTTGATCTATTTTGCTGAGTTTTTCTGGTTGGAAATAATTCAAACTTGTGCCAAATCTGATAAATTGAATATTTAGTGATTAATGATACAATTCTTGATCAAATTGCCTTAAAAATCCCTACTTTTATCCTATAAATTGAAAAATACATTTTTCTGCTTTTTGTTTCTGTCTGTTTCAGTAAAAAATTGTTTGACTTCAGATCTTATCAAAGAAAATTAAAAAAAATATATATTTTGTGTTTCTTTAGATATTTTAGAACAACTTTCATATAATATATGCCCAATGCTTTTATGTTAAATTTGTAAGATAAAATCTGTGCAAAGTTTTGATTTTTTTTTTTAAATTTTCTGTTCTTGATTTTGAATCTGTCTGTTTTTCTACGATTTTTAGAAATTAGTAAAAAAATCCTATAAATATAAAATCTAGGTCTCGGTAAATCATTTTGAAGTGTAGTTTCTTGATCTGAATTTTAATTGAATTATTGTTTGGATAAAATTTGAATTCCATCCTCTTTTGTAACCACATACCAATCTCTGCCTAATTCTGTCATATGATCTGAGTTTTGATCATAATTGTTGGAAGAACAATCTTTTTGATCTGATATTTTTACCACACAATCTTAACTTGCTTTCCTAATTTCTGTTAAAGTTTAGTGATTTTTGAAGTAATTTTCGATTTTCTGTGATTTTATGAAAAATTCTGTTGATTGATTATGAAAAATGTGGACTAAAAACGAAATTACATGAAAGTATGAACAAAAGTGATAATTAATTTGCTTTGCATTGTGAAGATCTCATTCTCTAGTTTTCATTGACATATCATTTGCAGCTTTAGGACATTTGGAACTATTATTAAAGAATTTTCAAAAGAATTGTGTACGAACTTGATTAAATTCCACTTAATACATCATTAACTTTCTTAAACAATCTACAACATTTGAACAAAACAAGACCTATTTTTGAAAATAATTGTAATATCTCAAGGTCATTCTCCTTGTGTTCGACCCCTAAAACTCAAAAGACCACATATACACTTAAGAGTGAAGCTAGGGAAAATTATAAATTGTTTTGCTAAATTGTGTGAAATTTAACGACGGTTTTACGCGGTTTACACTTATATTTTTATCTGTGACTCCAATTTTGAACGCTTGGATCTCCTAAGTTTTTATCCAATTGCCAGATTTCTTTCCGTAGAATATTCGCCTTGTAGTCGACTAACAGATGTTCTTAGCGAATTTTGCATATTGGACCCTTATTTACATAGAAAATGATTTTTTGTTCTCCTGTCCTGATTCGG
Source organism: Juncus effusus (assembly GCA_027726005.1). Classification (NCBI taxonomy): domain Eukaryota; kingdom Viridiplantae; phylum Streptophyta; class Magnoliopsida; order Poales; family Juncaceae; genus Juncus; species Juncus effusus. The sequence goes on along the minus strand of CM050908.1, from coordinate 4,005,986 downwards.
CCAAGTGGAGAGAGAACATATTTATCAACTTTTTCTTCAAATCTCATCACACGTGAGGAGTAGGAAAAGATAGGTTATTATTATTTTGCATGTCTTGAGGAGATAGAAAGAAGAATGAGCCAAGAATAGCTCCCGTAGTTGAAGAACTCCATGAATTGCCGTGGGTCGGTCAGAAACAACTTATGTTTTTTTCTCTGACTCCAAATTTTAATGCTCGGATCTCTCTAAGTTTTTATCCGATTGCCAGATTTCTTTTTGTAGAATATTCACCTTGTTGTCGACTAACAGATGTTCTTCGCGAATTTTGTATATTGGACCCATATTCACATAGAAAATGATTTTCTGTTTTGCTGTCCTGATTCGGCGACGGGGAGAGAGAACATATTTATCTACTTTTTCTTCAAATCCCATCACACGTGAGGGGTCGGAAAAGATAGGTTATTGTTATTTTGCATGTTTTGGTGAGAAAGAAAAAAGAATGTGCCAAGAATTGCTCCGTAGTAGAAGAACTGCTTAAATTACCACGGGTTTCAAGAAACAACATATATTTTTTTTACTAACTCTAACTTTGAACACTTGGATCTCACTAAGTTTTTATCCAATTGCCAGATTTTTTTTTGTAAAAGATTCTCTTTGTTGTCAACTAATAGATGTTCTTAGCAAATTTTGCATATTGGACCCATATTCAGATAGAAAATGATTTTTGGTTCTGCTGTCCAGATTCGGCCAACGGGAGAGAGAACGTATTTATCAACTTTTTCTTCAAATCTTATCACACTTGAGCGGTAGGAAAAGATAGGTTATTGTTATTTTACCCGTCTTTAGGAGATAGAGAAAAGAGTGAGCCAAGAAGAGCGCCCGTAGTTGAAGAAATCCTTAAATTACCACGGGTTTGTCAGAAACAGCTTATGTTTTTTTCTGAAACTTTGAACGCTTGGATCTCTCTAAGTTTTTATGCAATTGCCATATTTCTTTTTGTAGAATATTCACCTTGTTGTCGACTAGCAGATGTTCGGAGCGAATTTTGCATATTGGACCCTTACTCAGATAGAAAATAATTTTTTGTTTTGCTGTCCTGATTCGACCATGGGGAGAGAGAATATATTTATCTACTTTTTCTTCAAATCTCATCAAACGTGAGGGGTCGAAAAAGATAGGTTACTGTTATTTTGCATGTCTTGATGAGAAAGAAAAAAAAATGTGCCAAGAATAGCTCCCGTAGTTGAAGAACTCCTTAAATTACCACGGGTTGATTAGAAACAACATTTTTTTTTCATTGACTCCAACTTTGAACGCTTGGATCTCTCTAAGTTTTTGTCCATTTGCCAGATTTCTTTTTGTAAAACATTCACTTTGTTGTCGACTAACAGATGTTCTTAGCGAATTTTGCATATTGGACCCATATTCACATAGAAAATAATTTTTTGTTGTGCAGTACAGATTTGGCCAACGGGAGAGAGAACGTATTTATCAACTTCTTCTTCAAATCTCATCACACGTGAGGGGTAGGAAAAGATAGGTTATTATTATTTCGCATGTCTTGAGGAGATAGAAAAAAGTATGAGCCAAGAAAAGCACACGTAGTTGAAGAAGTCCTTAAATTACCACGGGTTGGTCCGAAAGAGCTTATATTTTTATCTCTGACTCCAATTTTGAACGCTTGGATCTCTCTATGTTTTTATCGAATTACCAGATTTCTTTTTGTGGAATATGCGCCTTGTTGTCGACTAAGAGATGTTCTTAGCGAATTTTGCATATTGGAAACTTATTCAGATAGAAAATGATTTTTTGTTCAGCTGTCCTGATTCGGCCAAGGGGAGAGAGAACATATTTATCAACTTTTTCTTCAAATCTCATCACACTTGGTGGGTAGGAAAATATAGGTTATTATTATTTTGCATGTCTTGAGGAGATAAAAAGAAGAATGAGCCAAGAATAGCTCCCGTAGTTGAAGAACTCCTTGAATTACCATGCGTCGGTCAGAAACAACTTTTAACGCTCCAACTTTTAACGCTCGGATCTCTCTATATTTTTAGCCAATTTCCAGATTTCTTTTTGTGAAAGATTCTCTTTGTTGTCGACTAACAGAAGGGGAGAGACAACATATTTATCAACTTTTTCTTCAAATCTCATCACACGTAAGGGGTAGGAAAAGATAGGTTATTGTAATTTAGAAAAAAATGTGCCAAGAATAGCTCCCGTAGGTCATGAACTCCTTAAATTACCACGGGTTTTGTCAGAAACAAGTTATATTTTTTTCTCTGACTCCAAATTTTTACGCTTGGATCTCTCTATGTTTTTATCTAATGGCCAGATTTCTTTTTGTGAAAGATTCTCCTTGTTGTCGACTAACAGATGTTCTTAGCAAATTTTGCAATTTGGACCCAAGACATGCAAAATAACAATCACCTATCTTTTCCTACCCCTCACGTGTGATGAGATTTCAAGAAAAAGTTGATAAATATGTTCTCTCTCCCCACGGCCGAATCAGGACAACAGAAAAAAAAATCATTTTCAATCTGAATAAGATCTAATATGCAAAATTCCCTAATATTCTACAAAAAGAAATCTGGCAATTGGATTGAAAATTAGAGAGATCGTAGCTTTCAAGGTTGGAGTGAGAGAAAAAAACATAAGCTGTTTTAAACCAATCCGTGGTAATTTAAGGATTTCTTCAACTACGGGGGTTATTCTTGGCTCATTCTTTTTTCTATCTCCCCAAGACAAGCAAAATAACAATAACCTATCTTTTCCTCCCCTCACGTGTGATGAGATTTGAAGAAAAAAGTTGATAAATATATTCTCTCTACCTATGGCCGAATATGGACAGCAGAACAAAAAATCATTTTTTAGCAGAATGTGGGTCTAATATGCAAAATTCGCTAAGAACATCTGTTAGTCGACAACAAAGAGAATCTTTAACAAAAAGAAATCTGGCAATTGGATAAAAACATAGAGAGATCTAAGCGTTCAAAGTTGGAGTCAGAGAAAAAAACATAAGTTGTTTCTGACCAACCCGTGGTTATTTAAGGAGTTCATCAACTACGGGCACCAAGGCACATTCTTTTTTCTATGTCCTCAAAACATGCAAAATCACAATAACCTATCTTTTCCTACCACTCACATGTGATGAGATTTGAAGAAAAAGTTGATAAATACGTTCTCTCTCCCGTTGGCCGAATCTGGACTCCATAACAAAAAATATGGGTCTAATATGCAAAATTCGCTAAGAACATCTGTTAGTCGACAACAAAGAGAATCTTTTAGAAACAGAAATCTGGCAATTGGATAAAAACATAGAGAGATCAAAGCGTTCAAAGTTGGATTCAGAGAAAAAAACATAAGTCGTTTCTGACCAACCCGTGGTAATTTACGGAGTTTTACAACTACGGGAGCTATTCTTGGCACATTCTTTTTTCTATCTCCTCAAGACATGCAAAATAACAATCACCTATCTTTTTCTACTCCTCACGTGTGATGAGATTTGAAGAAAAAGTTGATAAATATGTTCTCTCTCCACTTGGCCGAATCTGGACAGCAGAACAAAAAATCATTTTAAATCTGAATAAGATCTAATATGCAAAATTCCCTAAGGACATCTGATAGTAGACCACAAGGCGAATGTTCTACAAAAAGAAATCTGGCAATTGGATAGAAAATTAGAGAGATCCTAACTTTCAAAGTTGGAGTGAGAGAAAAAAACATAAGCTCTTTTAAACCAATCCGTGGTAATATAAGGATTTCTTCAACTCCGGGGCCTATTCTTGGCTCACTCTTTTTTCTATCTTCTCAAGACATGCAAACTAACAATAACCTATCTTTTCCTACCACTCACGTGTGATGAGATTTGAAGAAAAAGTTGATAAGTACGTTCTCTCTCCCGTTGGCCGAATCTGGACTCCATAACAAAAAATTATTTTCTATCTAAATATGGGTCCAATATGCAAAATTTGCTAAGAACAACTATTAGTCGACGCAAGGCGAATATTTTACAAAAAAAAAAATCTGGCAATACGATAAAAATATAGAGAGATCTATGCGTTCAAAGTTTGAGTCAGAGAAAAAAACATAGGCTGTTTCTGACCAGCCCGTGGTAATTTAAGGATTTCTTCAACTACGGGCGCTATTCTTGGCTCATTCTTTTTTCTATCTCCTCAAGACATGGAAAATAACATTAACCAATCTTTTCCTACCACTCACGTGTGATGAGATTTGAAGAAAAAGTTGATAAATATGTTCTCTCTACCTATGGCCGAATACGGACAGCAGAACAAAAAATCATTTTCTATCTGAATATGGGTCTAATATGCAACATTTGCTAAGAACATCTGTTAGTCGACAACAAAGAGAATCTTTAACAAAAAGAAATATGGCAATTGGATAAAAACTTAGAGAGATCTAAGCGTTCAAAGTTGGAGTCAGAGTAAAAAACATAAGTTGTTTCTGACCAACCCGTGGTAATTTAAGGAGTTCATCTACTACGGGCGCTATTCTAGACACATTCTTTTTTCTATCTCCTCAAGACATGCAAAATAACAATAACCTATCTTTTTGTACCTCTCACATGTGATGAGATTTGAAGAAAAAGTTGATAAATATGTTCTCTCTCCACTTGGCCGAATCTGGACAGCAGAACAAAAAATCATTTTCTATCTCAATATGGGTCCAATATGCAAAATTCGCTAAGAACATCGGTTAGTCGACACAAGGCGAATATTTCACAAAAAGAAATCTGGCAATTGGATAAAAATTAGAGAGATCTAAGCGCTCAAAGTTGGAGTCAGAGAAAAAAAAACATAGGTTATTTCTGAGCAACCCACGGTAATTTAAGGATTTCTTCGACTACGGGCGCTATTCTCGGCCCATTCTTTTTTCTATCATCTCAAGACATGTAAAATAACAATAACCTAGCTTTTCCTACCCCTCACGTGTGATGAGATTTGAACAAAAGTTGATAAATACGTTCTCTCTCCCGTTGGCCGAATCTGGACTGCATAACAAAAAATTATTTTCTATCTGAATATGGGTCGAATATGCAAAATTTGCTAAGAACAACTATTAGTCGACGCAAGGCGAATATTTTACAAAAAAAAATCTGGCCATAGGATAAAACATAGAGAGATCTATGCGTTAAAAGTCGGAGTCAGATAAAAAAACATAGGCTGTTTCTGACCAGCCCGTGATAATTTAAGGATTTCTTCAAGTACGGGTGCTATTCTTGGCACATTCTTTTTTCTTTCTCATCAAGACATGCAAAGTAACAATAACCTATCTTTTACGACCCGACACGTGTGATGAGATTTGAAGTAAAAGTTGCGAAATATGTTTTCTCTCCCCATGGCCAAACCAGGACAGCAGAACAAAAAATCATTTTCTATCTGAATAAGGGTCCAATATGCAAAATTCGCTAAGAACATCTGTTAGTCGAGAAAAAGGTGAATATTCTACAAAAAGAAATCTGGCAATTGGATAAAAACTTAGAGAGTTCCAAGCGTTCAAAGTTGAGTCAGAGAAAAAAACATAAGTTGTTTCCGACCAACCCGTGGTAATTTAAGGAGTCATTCAACTACGGGAGCTATTCTTCGAACATTCTTTTTTCTATCTCCACTCAAGACATGCAAAATAGCAATAATCTATCTTTTCCTACCCCTCACGTGTGATGAGATTTGAAGATAAAGTTGATAAATGTGTTCTCTCTCCCCATGGCCGAATCAGGACAACAGAAAAAAAAATTCATTTTCAATCTGAATAAATCTAATATGCAAAATTCCCTGAGGACATCTGATAGTCGACCACAAGGCGAATATTCTAAAAAAAGAATTTTCTGTCAATTGGATAGAAACTTAGAGAGATCCTAGCTTTCAAAGTTGGAGTGAGAGAAAAAAACATCTGCTGTTTTAAACCAATCCGTGGTAATTTAAGGATTTTTTTCAACTACGGGGGCTATTCTTGGCTCATTATTTTTTCTATCTCCTCAAGACATGCAAAATAACAATAACCTATCTTTTTCTATCCCTCGCGTGTAATAAGATTTGAAGAAAACGTTGATAAATATCTTCTCTCTACCTATAGCCGAATATGGACAACAGAACAAAAAATCATTTTCTATCTGAATATGGGTCTAATATTCAAAATTCGCTAAGAACATCTATTAGTCGACAACAAAGAGCATCCTTAACAAAATGAAATCTGGCAATTGGATAAAAACTTAGACAAATCTAAGCGTTCAAAGTTGGAGTCAGAGAAAAAAACATAAGTTGTTTCTGACCAACCCGTGATAATTTAAGGAGTTCATCAATTACGGGCGCTATTCTAGGCACATTTTTTTTTCTATCTCCTCAAGACATGCAAAATAACAATAACCTTTCCTTTCCTACCCCTCACATGTGATGAGATTTGAAGAAAAAGTTGATAAATATGTTCTCCCTCCCCTTGGCCGAATATGGACATCAGAAAAAAACATCATTTTCTATCTGAATCAGCGTCCAATAAGCAAAATTCGCTAAGAACAACTGTTAGTTGACGCAAGGCGAATATTTTACAAAAAGAAATCTGGCAATAGGATAAAAATATAGGGAGATCTAAGCGTTCAAAGTTGGAATCAGCGAAAAAATCATAAGTTGTTTCTGACCAACCCGTGGTAATTTAAGGAGTTCATCAAAGACGGGCGCTATTCTAGGCACATTCTTTTTTCTATCTCTTCAAGACATGCAAAATAACAATAACCTATCTTTTCCTAGCCGTCATATGTGATGAGATTTGAAGAAAAAGTTGATAAATATGTTCTCTCTCCCGTTAGCCGAATATGGACATGAGAAAAAAACATCATTTTCTGTCTGAATCATGGTCCAATAAGCAAAATTCGCTAAGAACATATGTTAGTCGACAACAAAGAGAATCTTTAACAAAAAGAAATCTGGAAATTGGATAAAAACTTAGAGAGATCCAAGCATTGAAAGTTGGAGTAAGAGAAAAAAACATAAGTTGTTTATGAGCAACCCGTGGTAATTTAAGGAGTTCATCAAATACGGGCCCTATGCTAGGCACATTCTTTTTTCTATCTTCTCAAGACATGCAAAATAACAATCACCTAACTTTTCCTACCCGTCACATGTGATGAGATTTGAAGAAAAAGTTGATAAATATGTTCTCTCTCCACTTGGCCGAATCTGGACCGCAGAATAAAAAAATCATTTCCTATCTGAATATGGGTCCAATATGCAAAATTCGCTAAGAACATCTCTTAGTCCACACACGAATATTTCACAAAAAGAAATCTGGCAATTGGATAAAAATTAGAGCGATCTAAGCGTTCAAAGTTGGAGTCAGAGATAAAAACATATGTTGTTTCGGACCAACCCATGGTAACTTAAGGATTTCTTCAACTACGGGCGTTATTCTTGGCTCATTCTTTTTTCTATCTCCCTCAAGACATGTAAAATAACAATAACCTATCTTTTCCTACCCGTCACATGTGATGAGATTTGAAGAAAAAGTTGATAAATACGTTCTCTCTCCCGTTGGCCGAATCTGGACACCAGAACAAAAAATCATTTTCTATTTGAATGTGGGTCTAATATGCAAAATTCGCTAAGAACATCTGTTAGTCGACAACAAAGAGAATCTTTTAGAAACAGAAATCTGACAATTGGATAAAAATATAGAGAAATCAAATCATTCAAATTTGGAGTCAGAGAAAAAAAAAGTTGTTTCTGACCCAACCCGTGGTAATTTATGGAGTTTTATAACTATGGGAGCTATTCTTGGCACATTCTTTTTTCTATCTCCTCAAGACATGCAAAATAACAAACACCTATCTTTTCCTACCCCTCACGTGTGATGAGATTTGAAGAAAAAGTTGATAAATATGTTCTCTCTTCAGTTGGCCGAATCTGGACAGCAAAACAAAAAATCATTTTCTATCTGAATATGGGTCCAATATGCAAAATTCGCTAAGAACATCTGTTAGTCGACACCAGGCGAATATTTCACAAAAAGAAATATGGCAATTGGATAAAAATTAGAGAGATCTAAGCGTTCAAAGTTGGAGTCAAAGAAAAAAAACATAGGTTGTTTCTGACCAGCCCATGGTAATTTAAGGATTTCTTCAACTACGGGCGCTATTCTTGGCTCATTCTTTTTTCTATCCCCTCAAGACATATAAAATAACAATAACCTATCTTTTCCTACCCCTCACATGTGATGAGATTTGAAGAAAAAGTTGATAAATACGTTCTCTCTCCCGTTGGCCGAATCTGGACAGCAGAACGAAAAATCATTTTCTATCTGAGTATGGGTCTAATATGCAAAATTCGCTAAGAACATCTGTTACTCGACAACAAAGAGAATCTTTTAGAAACAGAAAACTAGCAATTGGATAAAAACATAGAGAGATCAAAGCGTTCAAAGTTGGAGTCAGAGAAAAAAACATAAGTTGTTTCTGACCGACCCGTGGTAATTTAAGGAGTTTTATAACGATTGGAGCTATTCTTGGCACATTCTTTTTTCTATCTTCTCAAGACATGTAAAATAACAATAACCTATCTTTTCCTACCCGTCACATGTGATGAGATTTGAAGAAAAAGTTGATAAATACGTTCTCTCTCCCGTTGGCCGAATCTGGACACCAGAACAAAAAATCATTTTCTATTTGAATGTGGGTCTAATATGCAAAATTCGCTAAGAACATCTGTTAGTCGACAACAAAGAGAATCTTTTAGAAACAGAAATCTGACAATTGGATAAAAATATAGAGAGATCAAATCATTCAAAGTTGGAGTCAGAGAAAAAAAAAGTTGTTTCTGACCCAACCCGTGGTAATTTAAGGAGTTTTATAACTACGGGACCTATTCTTGGCACATTCTTTTTTCTATCTCCTCAAGACATGCAAAATAACAATCACCTATCTTTTCCTACCCCTCACGTGTGAAGAGATTTGAAGAAAAAGTTGATAAATATGTTCTCTCTTCAGTTGGCCGAATCTGGACAGCAAAACAAAAAATCATTTTCTATCTGAATATGGGTCCAATATGCAAAATTCGCTAAGAACATCTGTTAGTCGACACAAGGCGAATATTTCACAAAAAGAAATATGGCAATTGGATAAAAATTAGAGAGATCTAAGCGTTCAAAGTTTGAGTCAGAGAAAAAAAACATAGGTTGTTTTTGACCAGGCCATGGTAATTTAAGGATTTCTTCAACTACAGGCGCTATTCTTGGCTCATTCTTTTTTCTATCTCCTCAAGACATGTAAAATAACAATAACCTATCTTTTCCTACCCCTCACATGTGATGAGATTTCAAGAAAAAGTTGATAAATACGTTCTCTCTCCTGTTGGCCGAATCTGGACAGCAGAACAAAAAATCATTTTCTATCTGAATATGGGTCTAATTTGAAAAATTCGCTAAGAACATCTGTTAGTCCACAACAAAGAGAATCTTTTACAATAAGAAACCTGGCAATTGGATAAAAACTTAGAGAGGTCCAAGCGTTCAAAGTTGGAGTCAGAGAAAAAAACATAAGTTGTTTCTGACCAACCTGTGGTAATTTAAGGAGCTCTTTAACTACGGGATCAATTCTTGGCACATTCTTTTTTCTATCTCCTCAAGGCATGCAAAATAAAATGTGTATAAAAATACACATTACAAAGGGAGAGAACATATTTATCAACTTTTTCTACTTGGATCTCTCTAAGTTTATATCCAATTGCCAGATTTTTTTTTTGTAGAATATTCGCCTTGTTGTCGACCAACAGATGTTCTTAGCGAATTTTGCATATTGGACCCATATTCAGATACAAAATTATTTTTTGTTCTGCTGTCCAGATTCGGCCAAGTGGAGAGAGAAAATATTTATCAACTTTTTCTTCAAATCTCATCACACGTGAGGGGTAGGAAAAGATAGGTTGTTCTTATTTTGCAAGTCTTGAGGAGATTGAAAAATGAATGTGCCCAGAATAGGGCCCGTAGTTGATGAACACCTTAAATTACCACAGGTTGGTCAGAAAAAACTTATGTTTTTTTCTCTGTGTCCAACTTTATACGCTTGGATGTCTTTAAGTTTTTATCCAATTGCAAGTTTGCTTTTTTTGAAAGATTCTCTTTGTTGTTGACTAACAAATGTTCTTAGCGAATTTTGCATATTGGACCCATATTCAGATAGAAAATGATTTTTTGTTCTGCTGTCCAGATTCAGCCAACGGGAGAGAGAAAATATTTATCAACATTTTTTTTCGAATCTCATCACACGTGAGGGTAGGAAAAGATAGGTTATTGTTATTTTGCATGTCTTGAGGAGATAGAAAAAAGAATGTGCCTAGAATACCTCCCGTAGTTGATGAACCTCTTCAATTACCACGGGTTGGTCAGAAACGACTTATGTTTTTTTTCCCTTACTCCAACTTTGAACACTTGGATCTCTATAAGTTTATATCCAATTGCCAGATTTTCTTTTTGTAGAATATTCGCCATGTTGTCGACTAATAGATGTTCTTAGCGAATTTTGCATATTGGACGCATATTGAGATAGAAAATTATTTTTTGTTCTGCTGTCCAGATTCGGCCAAGTGGAGAGAGAAAATATTTATCAACTTTTTCTTCAAATCTCATCACACGTGAGGGGTACGAAAAGATATGTTGTTGTTATTTAGCATGTCTTGAGGAGATTGAAAAATGAATGTGCCCAGAATAGCGCCCGTAGTTGATGAACACCTTAAATTACCACAGGTTGGACAGAGAAACTTATGTTTTTTTCTCTGTGTCGAACTTTAAACGCTTGGATCTCTTTAAGTTTTTATCCAATTGCCAGTTTGCTTTTTGTAAAAGATTCTCTTTGTTCTCGACTAACGGATGTTCTTAGCGAATTTTGCATATTGGACCCATATTGAGATAGAGAATGATTTTTTGTTCTGCTGTCCAGATTCAGCCAACGGGAGAGAGAACGTATTTATCAACATTTTCTTCAAATCTCATCACACGTGAGGGGTAGGAAAAGATAGGTTATTGTTATTTTGCATGTCTTGAGGAGATAGAAAAAAGAATGTGCCTAGAATACCGTAGTTGATAAACTCCTTTAATTACCATGGGTTGGTCCGAAACAACTTATGTTTTTTCCCTTACTCCAACTTTGAACACTTGGATCTCTCTAAGTATATATCCAATTGCCAGATTTCTTTTTGTAGAATATTCGCCTTGTTGTCGAATAACAGATGTTCTTAGCAAATTTTGCATATTGGACCCATATTCAGATAGAAAATGATTTTTTGTTCTGCTGTCTAGATTCGGCCAAGTGGAGAGAGAAAATATTTATCAACTTTTTCTTCAAATCTCATCACACGTGAGGGGTAGGAAAAGATAGGTTGTTGTCATTTTGCATGTCTTGGGGAGATAGAAAAATGAATGTGCCTAGAACAGCGCCCGTAGTAGATGAACTCCTTAAGTTACCACAGGTTGGTCAACAACAACTTATGTTTTTTTTCTCTGAGTCCAACTTTAAACGCTTGGGTCTCTTGAAGTTTTTATCCAATTGCCAGTTTGCTTTTTTTAAAAGGTTCTCTTTGTTGTCGATTAACTGATGTTCTTAGCGAATTTTGCATATTGGACCCATATTTAGATAGAGAATGATTCTTTGTTCTGCTGTCCAGATTCAGCCAACGGGACAGAGAACGTATTTATCAACATTTTCTTTAAATCTCATCACACGTGAGGGTAGGAAAAGATAGGTTGTTGTTATTTGCATGTCTTGAGGAGATAGAAAAAAGAATGTGCCATGAATAGCTCCCGTAGTTGAAGAACTTCTTAAATTACGACGGGTTGGTTAGAAACAAAATATGTTTTTTTCTCTGACTCCAACTTTGAACACTTCGATCTCTCTAAGTTTTTAACGAATTGCCATATTTCTTTTTTGTAAAAGATTATCCTTGTTGTCAACTAACAGATGTTCTTAGCGAAATTGGCATATTGGACCCATATTCAGATAGAAAATGATTTTTTGTTCTGTTGTCCATATTGGGCCAGGGGCAGAGAGAACATATTTATCAACTTTTTATTCAAATCTAATCACGCATCAGGGGTAGGAAAAGATAGGTTATTGTTATTTTGCATGTCCTGACGAGATAGAAAAAAGAATATGCCTAGAATAGCTCCCGTAGTTGATGAACTGTTTCAATTAATACGGGTAGGTCAGAAACAACTTATGTTTTTTTCTCTGACTCCAACTTTGAACGCTTGGATCTCTCTAAGTTTATATCCAATTGCCAGATTTCTTTTTGTAGAATATTTGCCTTGTTGTCGACTAACAAATGTTCTTAGCGAATTTTGCATATTGGACCCATATTCAGATAGAAAATGATTTTTTGTTCTGATGTGGATATTCGGCCAAGGGCAGAGAGAACATATTTATCAACTTTTTCTTCAAATCTCATCACACATGAGGTGTACGAAAAGATAGGTTATTGTTATTTTGCATGTCTTGAGGAGATAGAAAAAAGAATGTGCCTAGAATATCTCCTGTAGTCGATGAACTCCTTCAATTACCACGGATTGGTCAGAAACAACTTATGTTTTTTTCCCTTACTCCAACTTTGAACACTTGGATCTCTCTAACTTTATATCGAATTGCCAGATTTCTTTTTGTAGAATATTCGTCTTGTTTTCGACTAACCGATGTTCTTAGCGAATTTTGCATATTGGACACATATTCAGATAGAAAATGGTTTTTTGCTGTGCTGTCCAGATTGAGCCGATGGGAGGGAGAAAATATTTATCAACTTTTTCTTCAAATCTCATCACACGTGAGGGGTAGGAAAAGATAGGTTGTTGTTATTTTGCATGTCTTGAGGTGATAGAAAAAAGAATGTGCATAGAATACCTCCCGTAGTTGATGAACTCCTTCAATTACCACGGGTTGGTCAGAAACAACTTATATTTTTTTTCTGACTCCAACTTTGAACGCTTGGATCTCTCAATGTTTTTATCCAATTGCCAGATTGCTTTTTGTAAAAGATTCTCTTTGTTGTCCACTAACATTTGTTCTTAGCGAATTTTACATATTGGACCCATATTCAGATAGAAAATAATTTTTTGTTCTGCTGTTCAGATTCGGCCAACGGGAGAGAGAACGTGTTTATCAACTTTTTCTTCAAATCTCGTCACACGTGAGGGGTGGGAAAAGATAGGTTATTATTATTTTGCATGTCTTGAGCAGATAGAAAAAAGAATGAGCCGAGAATAGCGCCCGTAGTTGAAGAAATCCTTAAATTACCACGGGTTCGTCCGAAAGAGCTTATATATTTTTCTTTGACTCTAATTTTGAACGCTTGGATCTCTCTATGTTTTTATCCAATTGCCAGATTTTTTTTGTAGAATATTCGCCTTGTTGTCGACTAACAGATGTTCTCAACGAATTTTGCATATTGGACCTTTATTCAGATAGAAAATGATTATTGGCTCTGCTGTCCTGATTCGACCAGGGGAGAGTGAACATACTTATCAACTTTTTAATCAAATCTCATCACACGTGAGGGATAGGAAAAGATTAGTTATTGCCATGGGTTGGTCAGAAACAACTTATGTTTTTTTCTCTGACTCTAACTTTGAACGCTTGGATATCTCTAGGTTTTTATCCAATTGCAAGATTTCTTTTTGTAAAATATTTTCTTTGTTGTCGACTAATAGTTGTTCTTAGCGAATTTTGCATGTTGGACCATATTCAGATAGAAAATGATTTTCTGTTTTGCTGTCCTGATTCGGCCAAGGGGAAAAAGAACATATTTTTCCACTTTTTCTTCAAATCTCATTACACTTGAGGGGTAGAAAAAGATAGATTATTGCTATTTTGCATGTCTTGAGGGCAGATAGAAAAAAGAATGTGCGATGAATAGCTCCCGTAGTTGAAGAACTCTTGGAATTACCATGGGTTGGTCAGAAACAACTTATGTTTTTTTCTCTGACTCCAACTTTTAATGCTCGGATCTCTCTATGTTTTCACCCAATTGCCAGATTTCTTTTTGTAGAATATTCAACTTGTTGTCGACTAAAAGATTTTCTTAGCGAATTTTGCATATTGGACCCTTATTCAAATAGAAAATGGTTTTTTGCTGTGCTGTCCAGATTGAGCCGATGGGAGAGAGAAAATATTTATCAACTTTTTCTTCAAATCTCATCACACGTGAGGGGTAGGAAAAGATAGGTTGTTGTTATTTTGCATGTCTTGAGGTGATAGAAAAAAGAATGTGCCTAGAATACCTTCCGTAGTTGATGAACTCATTCAATTACCACGGGTTGGTCAGAAACAACTTATATTTTTTTTTGACTCCAACTTTGAACGCTTGGATCTCTCAATGTTTTTATCCAATTGCCAGATTGCTTTTTGTAAAAGATTCTCTTTGTTGTCGACTAACAGATGTTCGTAGCGAATTTTGCATATTGGACCCATATTCAGATAGAGAATGATTTTTTGTTCCGCTGTCCAGATTCAGCCGACGGGAGAGAGAAAGTATTTATCTACTTTTTCTTCAAATCTCATCACACGTGAGCGGTGGGAAAGATAGGTTATTGTTATTTTACATGTCTTGAGGAGATAGAGAAAAGAATGAGCCAAGAATAGCGCCCGTAGTTGAAAAAGTCCTTAAATTACCACGGGTTTGTCAGAAACAACATATGTTTTTTTCTCTGACTTAAACTTTGAACGCTTGGATCTCTCTATGTTTTTATCCAATTGCCAGATTTTTTTTGTAGAATATTCGCCTTGTTGTCGACTAACAGATGTTCTTAGCGAATTTTGCATATTGGACCCTTATTCAGATAGAAAATGATTTTTTGTTCTGCTGTCCTAATTCAGCCATGGGGTGAGAGAATATATTAATCAACGTTTTCTTCAAATCTCATCACACGTGAGGGGTCGGAAAAGATAGGTTATAGTTATTTTGCATGTCTTGTTGAGAAATTAAAAAGAATGTGCCTATAAGAGTTTCCGTAGTTGAAGAACTCCTTAAATTACCACGGGTCGATCAGAAAGAACTTATGTTTTTGATTTGCATTTGAATAATTTAGTATTTACTATCCTTCTTTACGAAAAATCTACCCTTGTTTTTTAGCATGAAACGAGCGAACAAACGCATGAAACATAAGTTTTACGGGCACACAAAGATTGTGGAGAAATATTTTAAAATGAGTACAAATTTTGGTTTGCATTTGAATAATTTAGTATTTACTATCATTCTGCACGAAACATCTAGCCTTGTTTTTTAGTATGAAACGAGGTAACAAACGCATGAAACATGAGTTTTAGGGGCACACAAAGATTGTGGAGAAATAATTTAAATTGAATACAAATTTTGGTTTGCATTTGAATAATTTAGTATTTACTATCATTCTTTACGAAAAATCTAGCCGTGTTTACATGAGTTTTAGGGGCACACAAAGATTGTGGAGAAATATTTTAAAACGAATCCAAATTTAGTTTTTCATTTGAATAATTTAGTATTTTCTAATATTCTTTACGAAAAATCTAGCCTTGTTATTTAGCATGAAACGAGCGAACTCACGCATGAAACATGAGTTTTACGGGCACACAAAGATTGTGGAGAAAAATTTTAAAATGAATACAAATTTTGGTTTGCATTTGAATAATTTAGTATTTACTATCATTCTTTACGAAATATCTTGCCTTGTTTTTTAGCATGAAACGAGCGAACAAACGCGTGAAACATGAGTTTTACGGGCACACAAAGATTGTGGAGAAATATTTTAAAATGAATAGAAATTTTGGTTTGCATTTGGATAATTTAGTATTTACTATCATTCTTTACGGAAAATCTAGCCTTGTTTTTTAGCATGAAATGAGCGAACAAACGCATGAAACATGAGTTTTACGGGCACACAAAGATTGTGGAGAAATATTTTAAAATGTGTACAAATTTTGGTTTGCATTTGAATAATTTAGTATTTACTATCATTCTGCACGAAACATCTGACTTCGACTTTGAATGCTTGAATATCTCTAAGTTTTTATCTATTTGCCAGATTTCTTTATGTAAAACATTCTCTTTGTTGTCGACTAACAGATGTTCTTAGCGAATTTTGCATATTGGACCCATATTCAGATAGATAATGCTTTTTTATTCTGCTTTTCAGATTCGGCCAATGGGAGAGAGAACGTATTTATCAACTTTTTCTTCAAATCTTATCACACGTGAGGGGTACGAAAAGATAGGTTATTGCTATTTTGCATGTCTTGAGGAGATAGAAAAAAGAATGTGCCAATAATACTCCCGTACTTGAAGAACTCCTGAAATTACCACGGTTTGGTCGGAAACAACTTATGTTCTTTTCCCTGACTCTAACTTTGAAAGTTTGGATCTCTCTAGGTTTTTATCCAATTGCCAGATTTCTTTTTGTAAAAGATTCTCTTTGTTGTCGACTAACAGTTGTTCTTAGCGAATTTTGTATATTAGACCATATTCATATAGAAAATGATTTTTTGTTTTGCTGTCGTGATTCGGCCAAGGGAAAAAGAACATATTTATCAACTTTTTCTTCAAATCTCATCACACGTGAGGGTAGGAAAAGATAGATTATTGCTATTTTGCATGTCTTGAGGGGAGATAGAAAAAAGAATGTGCGAAGAATGGCTTCCGTAGTTGAAGAACTCCTTGAATTACCATTGGTTGGTCAGAAACAACTTATGTTTTTTCCACTGACTCCAACTTTTAACGCTCGGATCTCTCTAAATTTAATTCCCATCGCCAGATTTTTTTTGTAAAAGATTCTCTCTGTCGACAAACAGATCTTCTTAGTTAATTTTGCATATTGGACCCATATTCAGATAGAAAATGATTATTTGTTGTGCTGTCCAGATTCGGCCAACGAGAAAGAGAACGTATTTATCAACTTTTTCTTCAAATCTTATCACACGTGAGCTGTAGCAAAAGATAGGTTATTGTTATTTTGCAATGCTTGAGGAGATCGAGAAAAGAATGAGCCAAGAATAGCGCCCGTAGTCGAAGAAATCCTGAAATTACCACGGGTTGGTCAGAAACAGCTTATGTTTTTTTCTCTGACTCAAACTTTGAACGCTTGGATCTCTCTAAGTTTTTATCAAGTTGCCAGATTTCTTTTTGTAGAATATTCACCTTGTCGTCGACTAACAGATGTTCTTAGCGAATTTTGCATATTGGACCCTTATGCAGATAGAAATGGATTTTTTGTTCTGCTGTCCTGATTCGGCCATTAGGAGAGAGAACATATTTATCAACTTTTTCTTCAAATCTCGTCACGCGTGAGGGGTCGGAAAAGATAGGTCATCGTTATTTTGCATGCCTTGAATAAAAAAAAAAGAATGTGCCAAGAATAGCTCCCATAGTTCAAGAACTCCTTAAATTACCACGGGTTGATCGGAAACGACATATGTTGTTTTCACTGACTCCAACTTTGAACGCTTGGATCTCTCTAAGTTTTTAATCATTTGACAGATTTCTTTTTATAAAACATTCTCTTTGTTGTCGACTAACATTTGTTCTTAGCGAATTTTGCATATTGGACCCATATTCAGATAGAAAATAATTTTTTGTTCTGCTGTTCAGATTCGGCCAACGGGAGAGAGAACGTATTTATCAACTTTTTCTTCAAATCTCGTCACACGTGATGGGTGGGAAAAGATAGGTTATTATTATTTTGCATGTCTTGAGCAGATAGAAAAAAGAATGAGCCGAGAATAGCGCCCGTAGTTGAAGAAATCCTTAAATTACCACGGGTCGGTCCGAAAGAGCTTATATATTTTTCTTTGACTCCAATTTTGAACGCTTGGATCTCTCTATGTTTTTATCCAATTGCCAGATTTCTTTTTGTAGAATATTCGCCTTGTTGTCGACTAACAGATGTTCTCAACGAATTTTGCATATTGGACCTTTATTCAGATAGAAAATGATTTTTGGCTCTGCTGTCCTGATTCGACCAGGGGAGAGTGAACATATTTATCAACTTTTTAATCAAATCTCATCACACGTGAGGGGTAGGAAAAGATTAGTTATTGCCATGGGTTGGTCAGAAACAACTTATGTTTTTTTCTCTGACTCTGACTTTAAACGCTTGGATATCTCTAGGTTTTTATCCAATTGTAAGATTTCTTTTTGTAAAAGATTTTCTTTGTTGTCGACTAATAGTTGTTCTTAGCGAATTTTGCTTGTTGGACCATATTCAGATAGAAAATGATTTTCTGTTTTGCTGTCCTGATTCGGCCAAGGGGAAAAAGAACATATTTTTCAACTTTTTCTTCAAATCTCATCACACTTGAGGGGTAGAAAAAGATAGATTATTGCTATTTTGCATGTCTTGAGTGCAGATAGAAAAAAGGATGTGCGATGAATAGCTCCCGTAGTTGAAGAATTCTTGGAATTACCATGGGTTGGTCAGAAACAACTTATGTTTTTTTCTTTGACTCCAACTTTTAATGCTCGGATCTCTCTATGTTTTCACCCAATTGCAAGATTTCTTTTTGTAGAATATTCAAGTTGTCGTCGACTAAAAGATTTTCTTAGCGAATTTTGCATATTGGTCCCTTATTCAGATAGAAAATGATTATTTGTTCTGTTGTCCAGATTCGGCCGACGGGAGAGAGAATGTATTTATCAACTTTTTCTTCAAATCTTATCACACGTGAGCAGTAGGAAAAGATAGGTTATTGTTATTTTGCATGTCTTGAGGAGATGGAAAAATAATGTGCCAATAATATCTCCCGTACTTGAAGAAATCATTAAATTACCACGGGTTGGTAAGAACCAACATATGTTTTTTTCTCTGGCTCAAACTTTGAACGCTTGGATCTCACTTTGTTTTTATCCAATTGCCAGATTTCTTTTTGTTGAATATTCGCCTTGTTGTTGACTAACAGATGTTTTTAGTGAATTTTGCATCTTGGGCCCTTATTTAGATACAAAATGATTTTTTGTTTTGTTGTCCTAATTCGGCCATGGGGAGAGAGAACATATTTATCATCTTTTCCTTCAAATCCCATCACACGTGAGGGGTAGGAAAAGATAGGTTATTATTATTTTGCATGTCTTGAGGAGATAGGAATAAGAATGAGCGAAGAATAGCTCCCGTTGTTGAAGAAATCCTTAAATTACCACGGGTTGGTCCGGAAGTGCTTATATTTTTTTTTCTGACTCCAATTTTGAACGCTTAGATCTCTCTATGTTTTTAACCAATTGCCAGATTACTTTTTGTAAAAGATTCTCTTTGTTGTCGACTAACAGTTGTTCTTAGCGAATTTTGCATATTGGACCGTATTCAGATAGAAAATGATTTTTTGTTTTGCTGTCCTGATTCGGCCAAGGGGAAAAAGAACATATTTATTAACTTTTTCTTCAAATCTCACCACACGTGAGGGGTAGGAAAAGAAAGATTATTGCTATTTTACATGTCTTGAGGGAAGACAGAAAAAAGAATGTGCGAAGAATAACTCCCGTAGTTGATGAACTCCTTGAATTACCATGGGTTGGTCAGAAAGAACTTATGTTTTTTTCTCTAACTCCAACTTTTAATGCTCGGATCTCTCTAAGTTTTTAACCAATTGACAGATTTTTTTTTTGTAAAAGATACTCTTTGTTGGCGACTAACAGATGTTATTCGCGAATTTTGCATATTCGACACATATTCAGATAGAAAATGATTATTTGTTCTGCTGTCCATATTCGGCCAACGGGACAGAGAACGTATTTATCAACTTATTCTTCAAATCTTATCACACGTGAGCGGTAGGAAAAGATAGGTTATTGTTATTTTGCATGTCTTGAGAAGATAGAGAAAAGAATGAGCCAAGAATAGCGCCCGTAGTTGAAGAAATCCTTAAATTACCACGGGTCGGTCAGAAACAGCTTATGTTTTTTTCTCTAACACAAACTTTGAACTCTTGGATCTCTCTAAATTTTTATACAATTGCCAGATTTCTTTTTGTAAAACATTCTCTTTGTTGTCGACTAACAGATGTTATTCGCGAATTTTGCATATTCGACACATATTCAGATAGAAAATGATTATTTGTTCTGCTGTCCATATTCGGCCAACGGGAGAGAGAACGTACTTATGAACTTTTTCTTCAAATCTCATCACACGTGAGAGATAGTAAAAGAAAGGTTATTATTATTTTGCATGTCTTGAGGAGATAGAAAAACCAATGAGCCAAGAATAGAGCCCGTAGTTGAAGAAATCCTTAAATTACCACGGGTTGGTCCGAAAGAGCTTATATTTTTTCTCCGACTCAAATTTGTATGCTTGGATCTCTCAATGTTTTTATCCAATTTCCAGATTTCTTTTTGAAAAATATTCGCCTTGTTATCGACTAACAGATGTTCTTAGCGAATTTTGCATATTGGACCCATATTCAGATAGAAAACGATTTTTTGTTTTGCTGTCCATATTCGGCAACCGGGAAAAAGAACGTATTTATCAACT
The DNA here is from genome assembly GCA_027726005.1 of Juncus effusus. Lineage (NCBI taxonomy): Eukaryota > Viridiplantae > Streptophyta > Magnoliopsida > Poales > Juncaceae > Juncus > Juncus effusus. Next base: position 3,985,535 of record CM050908.1, on the reverse strand, counting down.
TATTCTTCAAATCTTATCACACATGAGCGGTAGGAAAAGATAGGTTATTGTTATTTTGCATGTCTTGAGGAGATAGAGAAAAGAATGAGCCAAGAATAGCGCCCGTAGTTGAAGAAAATACTTAAATTACCACAGGTTGGTCAGAAACAGCTTATGTTGTTTTCTCTAACTCAAACTTTGAACGCTTGGATCTCTCTAAGTTTTTATCAAGTTACCAGATTTCTTTTTGTAGAATATTCACCTTGTCGTCGACTAACAGATGTTCTTAGCGAATTTTTGCATATTGGACCCTTATGCAGATAGAAAGGGATTTTTTGTTAAATTACCACGGGTTGGTCCGAAAGAGCATATATTTTTTTCTCTGACTCGAATTTTGAACGCTTAGATCTCTCTATGTTTTTATCCAATTGCCAGATTTCTTTTTGTAAAAGATTCGCCTTGTTGTGGACTAACATATGTTCTTAGAGAATTTTGCATATTAGACGCCTATTCAGATAGAAAATGATTTTTTGTTATGTTGTCCTGATTCGGCCAAGGGGAGAGAGAACATATTTATCAACTTTTGCTTCAAATCTTATCACACGTGAGGCGTAGAAAAAGATTGGTTATTGCTATTTTGCATGTCTTCAGGAGACAGAAAAAATAATGTGCGAAGAATATCTCCCGTACTTCAAGAACTCCTTAAATTACCACGGGTTGGTCAGAAACAACTTATATTGTTTTCTCTGACTCTGACTTTGAATGCTTGGATCTCTCTTGGTTTTTATCCAATTGCCAGATTTATTTTTGTAAAAGATTCTCTTTGTTGTCGACTAACAGTTGTTTTTAGTGCATTTTGCATATTAGACCGTATTCAAATAGAACATGATTTTTTGTTTTGCTGTCCTGATTCGGCCGAGGGGAGAGAGAACAAATTTACCAATTTGTTCTTCAAATCTTATCACACGTGAGGGGTACAAAAAGATAGGTTATTGCTATTTTACGTGTTTTTAGGAGATTGAAAAAATAATGTGCCAATAATATCTCCCGTACTTGAAGAACTCCTGAAATTACCACGGTTGGTCGGAAATGACTTATGTTTTTTTCTCTGACTCTAACTTTGAAAGCTTGGATCTCTCTAGGTTTTTATCCAATTGCCAGATTTCTGTTTGTAAAACATTCTCTTTGTTGTCGACTAAGAGTTGTTCTTAGCGAATTTTGCATATTAGACCGTATTCAGATAGAACTTGATTTTTTGTTTTGCTGTCCTGATTCGGCCAAGGAGAAAAAGAACATATTTATCAACGTTTTCTTCAAATCTCATCACACGTGAAGGGTAGGAAAAGATAAATTATTGCTAATTGACATGTCTTAAGGGGAGATAGAAAAAAGAATGTGCGAAGAATAGCTCCCGTAGTCGAAGAACTCCTTGAATTACCATGGGTTGGTCAGAAACAACTTATGTTTTTTTCTCTGACTCCAACTTTTAATGCTCGGATCACTCTAAGTTTTTATCCAATTGCCAGATTTTTTTTTTGTAAAAGATACTCTTTGTTGGCGACGAACAGATGTTCTTAGCGAATTTTGCGTATTGGACACATATTCAGATAGAAAATGATTATTTGTTCTGCTGTCCATATTCGGCCAACGGGAGAGAGAACGTATTTATCAACTTATTCTTCAAAATCTTATCACAGGTGAGCGGTAGGAAAAGATAGGTTATTGTTATTTTGCATGTCTTGAGAAGATAGAGAAAAGAATGAGCCAAGAATAGCGACCGTAGTTGAAGAAATCCTTAAATTACCACGGGTCGGTCAGAAACAGCCTATGTTTTTTTCTCTAACACAAACTTTGAACTCTTGGATCTCTCTAAATTTTTATACAATTGCAAGATTTCTTTTTGTAGAATATTCACCTTGTTGTTGACTAACGGGTGTTCTTAGCGAATTTTGCATATTGGACACATATTCAGATAGAAAATGATTTTTTCTTCTGCTGTCCTGATTCGGCCATGGGCAGATAGAACATATTTATCAACATTCTCTTCAAATCTCATCACACGTGATTGGTCGGAAAAGATAGGTTACTGTTATTATTATTTTGCATGTCTTGAGGAGATTGAAATACGAATGAGCCGAGAATAGCGCCTGTAGTCGAAGAAATCCTTAAATTACCACGGGTTGGTCCGAATGAGGTTACATTTTTTTCTCTGACTCCAATTTTGAACGCTTGGATCTCTCTATGTTTCTATCCAATTGCCAGATTTCGTTTTGTAAAAGATTCGCCTTGTTGTGGACTAACACATGTTCTTAGCGAATTTTGCATATTGGACCCTTATTAAGAAAGAAAATGATTTTTTGTTCTGCTGTCCTGATTCGGCCAAGGGGAGAGAGAACATATTTATCAACTTTTTCTTCAAATCGTATTGCTATTTTGCATGTCTTGAGGAGATAGAAAAAAGAATGGGCGAAGAATAATTCCCGTAGCTGAAGAACTCCTTGAATTACCATGGGTTGGTTAGAAATAACTTATGTTTTTTTCTCTGACTCTAACTTTGAACGCTTGGATCTCTCTAGGTTTTTATCCAATTGCAAGATTTCTTTTCGTAAAAGATTCTCTTTGTTGTCGACTAACAGTTGTTCTTAGCAAATTTTGCATATTGGACCATATTCAAATAGAAAATGATTTTTTCTTTTGCTGTCCTCATTCGGCCAAGGGGAAAAAGCACATATTTATCAACTTTTTCTTCAAATCTCATCACACTTGAGTGGTAGAAAAAGATAGATTTTTGCTATTTTGCATGTCTTGAGGGCAAATAGAAAAAAGAATGTGCGAAGAATAGCTCCCGTAGTTGAAGAACTCTTGGAATTACCACGGGTTGAACAGAAACAACTTATGTATTTTTCTCTGACTCCAACTTTTAATGCTCGGATCTCTCTAGTTTTTCACTCAATTGCCAGATTTCTTTTTGTAGAATATTCAACTTGTTGTTGACTAACAAATGTTCCTATCGAATTTTGCATATTGGACCCTTATTCAGATAGAAAATGATTATTTGTTCTGCTGTCCAGATTCGGCCGACGGGAGAGGGAACGTATTTATCAACTTTTTCTTCAAATCTTATCACACGTGAGCGATAGGAATAGATAGGTTATTGTTATTTTACATGTCTTGAGGAGATAGAGAAAAGAATGAGCCAAGAATAGCGCCCGCAGTTGAAGAAATCCTTAAATTACCACGGGTTGGTCATAAACAACATATGTTTTTCTCTCTGACTCAAACTTTAAACGCTTGGATCTCTCTAAGTTTTTATCCGATTGCAAGATTTCTTTTTAAAGAATACTCACCTTGTTGTCGACTAACAGATGTTCCCAGCAAATTTTGCATATTGGACCCTTATTCAGATAGAAAATGATTTTTTGTTCTGTTGTCCTAATTCGGTCATGGGGAGAGAGAACATATTTATCAACTTTTTCTTCAAATCTCATCACACGTGAGGGGTCGGAAAAGATAGGTTACTGTTATTTTGCATGTCTTGGTGAGAAAGAAAAAAGAATCTGCCAAGAATAGCTCCCGTAGTTGAAGAACTCCTTAAATTACCACGGGTTGATCAAAAAGAACTTATGTTTTTTTCAGTGACTCAAACTTTCAATACTTGAATCTGTCTAAGTTTTTATCCAATTGCAAGATTTCTTTTCGTAAAAGATTCTCTTTGTTGTCGACTAACAGTTGTTCTTAGCGAATTTTGCATATTGGACCATATTCAGATTGAAAATGATTTTTTGTTTTGCTGTCCTGATTCGGCCAAGGGGAAAAAGAACATATTTATCAACTTTTTCTTCAAATCTCATCACACGTGAGGGGTAGAAAAAAATACATTATTGCTATTTTGCATTTCTTGAGGGCAGATAGAAAAAAGAATGTGCGAAGAATAGCTCTCGTAGTTGAAGAACTCCTAGAATTACCACGGGTTGGTCAGAAACAACTTATGTTTTTTTCTCAGACTCCAACTTTTAACGCTCGGATCTCTCTAAGTTTTAACCCAATTGCAAGATTTTTTTTTTTAGAATATTCAACTTGTTGTCGACTAACAGATGTTCTTTGCGAATTTTGCATATTGGACCCTTATTCAGATAGAAAATGATTATTTGTTCTGCTGTCCAGATTCGGCCGACGGAAGAGAGAACGTATTTATCAACTTTTTCTTCAAATCTAATCACACGTGAGCAGTAGGAATAGATAGGTCATTGTTATTTTACATGTCTTGAGAAGATAGGGAAAAGAATGAGTCAATGATAGGAAATCTTTAAATTACCACGGGTTGGTCAGAAACAACATATGTTTTTTTCTCTGACTCAATCGTTGAAGGCTTGGATCTCTCTAAGTTTTTATCCAATTGCCAGATTTCTTTTTGTAGAATATTCTCCTTGTTGTCGACTAACAGATGTTAGCGAATTTTGCATATTGGACCCTTATTCAGATAGAAAATAATTTTTTGTTCTGCAGTCCTAATTCGGCCATGGAGAGAGAGAACATATTTATCAACTTTGTTTTCAAATCTTATCACACGTGAGGGGTCGGAAAAGATAGGTTATTGTTATTTTGCATGTCTTGAGGAGATAGAGAAAAGAATGAGCCAAGAATAGAGCCCGTAGTTAAAGAAATCCTTAAATTACCACGGGTTGGTCAGAAAGAGCTTATGTTTTTTTCTCTGACTCAAACTTTGAACTCTTTGATCTCTCTAAGTTTTATCCAATTGCAAGATTTCTTTTTGTAGAATATTCACCATGTTGTTGACTAACAGATGTTCATACCGAATTTTGCATATTGGACCCTTATTTAGATAGAAAATGATTTTTTGTTCTGCTGTCTTGATTCGGCCATGGGGAGAGACAACATATTTATCAACTTTCTCTTCAAATCTCATCACACGTGAGTGGTCGGAAAAGAGAGGTTATTGTTATTTTGCATGTCTTGATGAGAAAGAAAAAAGAATGTGCCAAGAATAGCTCCCGTATTTGAAGAACTCCTTAAATAACCACGGGTTGATCAGAAACAACATATGTTGTTTTGACTGACTCCAACTTGGAATGCTTGGATCTCTCTAAGTTTTTATCCATTTGCCAGATTTCTTTTTGTAAAACATTCTCTTTGTTGTCGACTAAGAGATGTTTTTAGCGAATTTTGCATATTGGACCCATATTTAGATAGGAAATGATTTTTTGTTCTGCTGTCCTGATTCGGCCAACGGGAGAGAGAACATATTTATCAACTTTTTCTTCAAATCTCGTCACGCCTGAGGGGTAGGAAAAGATAGGTTATTACTATTTTGCATGTCTTGAGGAGATAGAAATAAGAATGAGCCGAGAATAGCGCGTGTATTTGAAGAAATCCTTAAATTACCACGGGTTGGTCCGAAAGAGGGTATATTTTTTTTCTTTGACTCCAGTTTTGAACGCTTGGATCTCTCTATGCTTTTATCCAATTGCCAGATTTCTTTTTGTAGAATATTCATCTTGTTGTTGACTAACAGATGTTCTTAGGGAATTTTGCATATTGGACCCATATTCAGATAGAAAATGATTTTTTGTTCTGCTGTCCAGATTTGGCCAACGGGAGAGAGAACGTATTTATCCACTTTTTCTTCGAATCTCGTCACACGTGAGGGGTAGGAAAATATAGGATATTATATTTTTGCATCTCTTGAGCAGATAGAAATAAGAATGAGCCAAGAATAGCGTCCGTAGTTGAAGAAATCCTTAAATTACCGCGGGTTGGTCCGAAAGACCTTATATTTTTTTCTCTGACTGTAGTTTTCAATGCTTGGATCTCTCTATGTTTTTATCAATTGCCAGATTTCTTTTTGTAGAATATTAACAGATGTTCTTAGCGAATTTTGCATATTGGACCCATATTCAGATAGAAAATGATTTATTGTTCTGCTGTCCATATTCAGCCAACGGGAGAGGGAACATATTTATCAACTTTTTCTTCAAATCTTATCACACGTGAGCGGTAGGAAAAGATAGGTTATTATTATTTTGCATGTCTTGAGGAGATAGTGAACCAAGAATAGCGCCCGTAGTTGAAGAAATCCTTAAATTACCAAGGGTTGGTCGGAAATAGCTTATGTTTTTTTCTCTGACTCCAGCTTTGAACGCTTGGATCTCTCTATGTTTTTATCCAATTTCCAGATTCTTTTTTGTAAAATATTCGCCTTGTTGTCGACTAACAGATGTTCTTAGCGAATTTTGCATATTGGACCCATATTCAGATAGAAAATGATTTTTTGTTCTGCTGTCCATATTCGGCCAATGGGAAAGAGAACGTATTTATCAACTTTTTCTTCAAATCTTTACACACGTGGGCGTTAGGAAAAGATAGGTTATTGTTATTTTGCATGTCTTAAGCAGATAGAGAAAAGAATGGGCCAAAAATAGCGCCCGCAGTTGAAGAAATCCTTAAATTAGCACGGGTTGGTCAGGGACAGCTTCTGTGACTCAAACTTTGAATGCTTGGATCTCTCTAAGTTTTTATCCAATTGCCAGGTTTCCTTTTGTAGAATATTCACCATGTTATCGACTAACAGATGTTCTTAGCGAATATTGCATATTGGACCCTTATTCAAAGAGAAAATGATTTTTTGTTCTGCTGTCCTGATTCGGCCATGGGGAGAGAGAACATATTTATCAACTTTTTCTTCAAATCTCATCACACGTGAGGGGTCGGAAAAGATTGGTTATTGTTATTTTGCATGTCTTGAGGAGATAGAGAAAAGAATGAGCCAAGAATAGCGCCCGTAGTAGAAGAAATCCTTTATTAGCACGGGTTGGTCTGAGACAGCTTATGTTTTTTTCTTTGACTCAAACTTTGAACGCTTGGATCTCTCTATGTTTTTATCCAATTGCCAGATTTCTTTTTGTAGAATATTCACCTTGTTGTGGACTAACAGATGTTCGTAGGGAATTTTGCATATTGGACCCACATTCAGATAGAAAATGATTTTTTGTTCTGCTGTCCAGATTCAGAGAACGTACTTATCAACTTTTTCTTCAAATCTCATCACACGGAGGGGTAGGAAAAGATAGGTTTTTATACTTTTGCTTGTCTTGAGGAGATAGAAATAAGAATAAGCCAAGAATAGCGGCCATAGCTGAAGAAATTCTTAAATTACCACGGGTTGGTCCGAAAGAGCTTATATTTTTTTCTCTGAGTCCAAATTTCAATGCTTGGATCTCTCTATATTTTTATCCATTTGTGAGATCTCTTTTTGTAGAATATTAACAGATGTTCTTAGCGAATTTTGCATATTGGACCCATATTCAGATAGAAAATAATTTTTTGTTCTGGTGTCCATATTCGGCCAACGGGAGAGAGAACATATTTATCAAATTTTTCTTCGAATCTCATCACACGTGAGCGGTAGGAAAAGATAGGTTATTGTTATTTTGCATGTCTTGAGGAGATAGAGAAAAGAATGAGCCAAGAATAGCGCCCGTAGTGGAAGAAATCCTTAAATTAGCACGGGTTGGTCAGAGACAGCTTCTGTTTTTTTCTCTGACTCAAACTTTGAATGCTTGGATCTCTCTAAGTTTTGATCCAATTGCCAGATTTATTTTTGTAGAATATTCACCTTGTTGTCGACTAACAGATGTTCTTAGGGAATTTTGCATATTGGACCCTTATTCAGATAGAAAATGATTTTTTGTTCTGCTGTCCTGATTCGGCCATGGGGAGAGAAAACATATTTATCAACTTTTTCTTCAAATCTCATCACACGTGAGGGGTCGGAAAAGATAGATTATTGTTATTTTGCATGTCTTGAGGAGATAGAGAAAAGAATGAGCCAAGAGTAGCGCCCGTAGTCGAAGATATCCATAAATTAGTACGGGTTGGTCAGAGACAGCTTATGTTTTTTTCTCTGACTCGAACATTGAACGCTTGGATCTCTCTAAGTTTTTAACCAATTGCCAGATTTCTTTCTGTAGAATATTCACCTGGTCGTCAACTAACAGATGTTTTTAGCGAATTTTGCATATTGGACCCATATTCGGATAGAAAATAATTTTTTGTTCTGCTGTCCAGATTCGGCCAACGGGAGAGAGAACGTATTTATCAACTTTTTCTTCAACTCCCATCACACGTGAGGGGAAGGCAAAGATAGGTTATTATATATTTGCATGACTTGAGCAGATAGAAATAAGAATAAGCCAAGAATAGCAGCCGCAGCTGAAGAAATCCTTAAATTACCACGGGTTGGTCTTAAAGAGCTTATATTTTTTTTCTCTGACTCTAATTTTCAATGCTTGGATCTCTCTATGTTTTTATCCAATTGCCATATTATTTTTGTAGAATATTAACAGATGTTCTTTGCGAATTTCGCATATTGGACCCATATTCAGATAGAAAATGATTTTTTGTTCTGCTGTCCAGATTCGGCCAACGGGAGAGAGAACATACTTATCAACTTTTTCTTCAAATCTCATCACACGGAGGGGTAGGAAAAGATAGGTTTTTATATTTTTGCATGTCTTGAGCAGATGGAAATAAGAATAAGCCAAGAATAGCGGCCGTAGCTGAAGAAATCCGTAAATTACCACGGGTTGGTCCGAAAGAGCTTATATTTTTTTCTCTGAGTCCAATTTTCAATGCTGGGATCTCTCTATATTTTTATACATTTGTGAGATTTCTTTTTGTAGAATATTAACAGATGTTCTTAGCGAATTTTGCATATTGGACCCATATTCAGATAAAAAATAATTTTTTGTTCTGGTGTCCATATTCGGCCAACAGGAGAGAGAACATATTTATCAAATTTTTCTTCGAATCTCATCACACGTGAGCGGTAGGAAAAGATAGGTTATTGTTATTTTGCATGTCTTGAGGAGATAGAGAAAAGAATGAGCCAAGAATAGCGCCCGTAGTCGAAGAAATCCTTAAATTAGCACGGGTTGGTCAGAGACAGCTTATGTTTTTTTCTCTGACTCAAACTTTGAACGCTTGGATCTCTCTAAGTTTTTATCCAATTAGCCGAGTTTTTTTGCATAAAAGGAGGGAACAAACGCATGAAACATCAGTTTAAGGGGCACAAAAAGATTATGGAGAAATATTTTAAAATGAATACAAATTTTGGGTTGCATTCCAATAATTTAGTATTTACCATCATTCTTTACATAAAATCTAGCCAAGTTTTTTAGCATGAAAAGAGCGAACAAACGCACGAAACATGAGTTTTAGGGGCACACCAAGATTGTGGAGAAGTATTTTAAAATGAATCCAAATTTTGGTTTGCGTTTGAATAATTTAGTATTTACTATCCTTCTTTACGAAAAATCTATCCGAGTTTTTTTTTGAATGAAACGAGCAAACAAATGCACGAAACATAAGTTTCAGGTGCAAACAAAGATTGCGGAGAAATATTTTAAATTGAATACAAATTTTGGTTTGCATTTGAATAATTTAGTATTTACTACCATTCTTTAGGAAAAATCTATTCGAGTTTTTTTTGGATGAAACTAGCAAACAAACGCACAAAACATGAGTTTTAGGTGCAAGCAAAGATTGTGGAGAAATATTTTAAATTGAATACCAATTTTGGTTAGCATTTGAATAATTAATTATTTACTATCATTCTATACGAAAAATCTATCCGAGTATTTTTTGATTGAAAGGAGCGAACAAACGCACGAAACATGAGTTTTAGGAGTAAACAAAGATCTAGCTGAGTCTTTTTTGAATGAAACGAGCAAACAAACGCACGAAACATCAGTTTTAGGTGCAAACAAAGATTGTGGAGAAATATTTTTAAATGAATATAAATTTTGGTTTGCGTTAGAATAATTTAGTATTTACTATCCTTCTTTACGAATAATCTATCCGAGTTTTTTTTTTTTGAATGAAACGAGCAAACAAATGCATGAAACATGAGTTTTAGGGCACAGAAAGATTGTGGAGAAATATTTTAAAATGAATACAAATTTTGGTTTGCGTTTGAATAACTTAGTATTTACTATCATTCTTTATGAAAAATCTATTCGAGTTTTTTTGGATGAAACGAGCAAACAAACGCACAAAACATGAATTTTAGGTGCAAACAAAGATTGTGGAGAAATATTTTAAATTGAATACAAATTTTTGTTTCCATTGGAATAATCAATTATTTACAATTATTCTTTACGAAAAATCTATCAGAGTTTTTTAGCATGAAACAAGCGAACAAACGCATAAAACATGAGTTTTAGGGGCACACAAAGATTTTGGAGAAATATTTTAAATTGAATAGAAATTTTGGTTTGCATTTGAATAATTTAGTATTTACTATCATTCTTTACGAAAAATCTATTCGAGTTTTTTTTGAATGAAACGAGCAAACAAATGCACAAAACATGAGTTTTAGGTGCGAACAAAGATTGTGGAGAAATATTTTAAATTGAATACAAAATTTGGTTTTCATTTGAATAATCAATTATTTACTATCATTCTTTACGAAAAATCTATCCGAGTTTTTTTTGATTGAAACGGGGGAACAAACGCGCGAAATATGAGTTTTAGGAGTAAACAAAGATCTAGCTGAGTTTTTTAGCGAGAAACGAGCGAACAAACGCTTGAAACATGAGTTTCGGGGGCACACAAAGGTTGTGGAGAATTATTTTAAAATGAATACAAATTTTGGTTTGCGTTTGAATAATTTAGTATTTACTATCATTCTTTACGAAAAATCTATCCATGTTTTTTTTTGAATGAAACGAGTATACAAATGCACGAAACTTGAGTTTTAGGTGCGAACAAAGATTGCGGAGAAATATTTTAAATTGAATACAAATTTTGGTTTGCATTTGAATAATTTAGGATTTACTATCATTGTTTACGACAAAATCTATTCGAGGTTTTTTCGGATGAAACGAGCAAACGAACGCACAAACATGAGTTTTAGGTACAAACAAAAATTGTTGAGAAATATTTTAAATTGAATACAAATTTTGGTTTGAATTTGAATAATCATTTATTTACTATCATTCTTTACGAAAAATCTATCCGAGTTTTTTAGCCTGAAACGAGCGAACAAACGCATGAAACATGAGTTTTAGGGGCACACAACGATTGTGGAGAAATATATTAAATTGAATACAAATTTTGGTTTGCATTTGAATAATTTAGTATTTACCATCATTATTTACATAAAATCTAGCCGAGTTTTTTTGCATAAAAGGAGGGAACAAACGCATGAAACATCAGTTTAAGGGGCACAAAAAGATTATGGAGAAATATTTTAAAATGAATACAAATTTTGGGTTGCATTCCAATAATTTAGTATTTACCATCATTCTTTACATAAAATCTAGCCAAGTTTTTTAGCATGAAAAGAGCGAACAAACGCACGAAACATGAGTTTTAGGGGCACACCAAGATTGTGGAGAAGTATTTTAAAATGAATCCAAATTTTGGTTTGCGTTTGAATAATTTAGTATTTACTATCCTTCTTTACGAAAAATCTATCCGAGTTTTTTTTTGAATGAAACGAGCAAACAAATGCACGAAACATAAGTTTCAGGTGCAAACAAAGATTGCGGAGAAATATTTTAAATTGAATACAAATTTTGGTTTGCATTTGAATAATTTAGTATTTACTACCATTCTTTAGGAAAAATCTATTCGAGTTTTTTTTGGATGAAACTAGCAAACAAACGCACAAAACATGAGTTTTAGGTGCAAGCAAAGATTGTGGAGAAATATTTTAAATTGAATACCAATTTTGGTTAGCATTTGAATAATTAATTAATTACTATCATTCTATACGAAAAATCTATCCGAGTATTTTTTGATTGAAAGGAGCGAACAAACGCGCGAAACATGAGTTTTAGGAGTAAACAAAGATCTAGCTGAGTCTTTTTTGAATGAAACGAGCAAACAAACGCACGAAACATCAGTTTTAGGTGCAAACAAAGATTGTGGAGAAATATTTTTAAATGAATATAAATTTTGGTTTGCGTTAGAATAATTTAGTATTTACTATCCTTCTTTACGAATAATCTATCCGAGTTTTTTTTTTGAATGAAACGAGCAAACAAATGCATGAACATGAGTTTTAGGGCACAGAAAGATTGTGGAGAAATATTTTAAAATGAATACAAATTTTGGTTTGCGTTTGAATAACTTAGTATTTACTATCATTCTTTATGAAAAATCTATTCGAGTTTTTTTGGATGAAACGAGCAAACAAACGCACAAAACATGAATTTTAGGTGCAAACAAAGATTGTGGAGAAATATTTTAAATTGAATACAAATTTTTGTTTCCATTGGAATAATCAATTATTTACAATTATTCTTTACGAAAAATCTATCAGAGTTTTTTAGCATGAAACAAGCGAACAAACGCATAAAACATGAGTTTTAGGGGCACACAAAGATTTTGGAGAAATATTTTAAATTGAATAGAAATTTTGGTTTGCATTTGAATAATTTAGTATTTACTATCATTCTTTACGAAAAATCTATTCGAGTTTTTGTTTGAATGAAACGAGCGAACAAATGCACAAAACATGAGTTTTAGGTGCACACAAAGATTGTGGAGAAATATTTTAAATTGAATACAAATTTTGGTTTTCATTCGAATAATCAATTATTTACTATCATACTTTACGAAAAATCTATCCAAGTTTTTTTTGATTGAAACGAGGGAACAAACGCGCGAAACAAGAGTTTTAGGAATAAACAAAGATCTAGCTGAGTTTTTTAGCAAGAAACGAGCGAACAAACGCAAGAAACATGAGTTTCAGGGGCACACAAGGATTGTGGAGAATTATTTTAAAATGAATACAAATTTTGGTTTGCGTTTGAATAATTTAGTATTTACTATCATTCTTTACGAAAAATCTATCCATGTTTTTTTTTGAATGAAATGAGTAAACAAATGCACGAAACTTGAGTTTTAGGCGCGAACAAAGATTGCGGAGAAATATTTTAAATTGAATACAAATTTTGGTTTGCATTTGAATAATTTAGGATTTACTATCATTGTTTACGACAAAATCTATTCGAGGTTTTTTGGATGAAACGAGCAAACGAACGCACAAACATGAGTTTTAGATACAAACAAAAATTGTGGAGAAATATTTTAAATTGAATACAAATTTTGGTTTGCATTTGAATAATCAATTATTTACTATCATTCTTTACGAAAAATCTATCCGAGGTTTTTAGCATGAAACGAGCGAACAAACGCATGAAACAAGAGTTTTAGGGGCACACAACGATTGTGGAGAAATATTTTAAATTGAATACAAATTTTGGTTTGCATTTGAATAATTTAGTATTTACCATCATTATTTACATAAAATCTAGCCGAGTTTTTTAGCATAAAAGGAGTGAACAAACGCATGAAACATCAGTTTAAGGGGCACAAAAAGATTATGGAGAAATATTTTAAAATGAATACAAATTTTGGGTTGCATTCCAATAATTTAGTATTTACCATCACTCTTTACATAAAATCTAGCCAAGTTTTTTAGCATGAAACGAGCGAACAAACGCACGTAACATGAGTTTTAGGGGCACACAAAGATTGTGGAGAAGTATTTTAAAATGAATCCAAATTTTGGTTTGCGTTTGAATAATTTTGTATTTTCTATCCTTCTTTACGAAAAATCTATCCGAGTTTTTTTTTGAATGAAATGAGCAAACAAATGCACGAAACTTGAGCTTTAGGTGCAAACAAAGATTGTGGAGAAATATTTTAAATTGAACACAAATTTTGGTTTGTATTTGAATAATTTAGTATTTACTATCATTCTTTGTGAAAAATCCATTCGAGTTTTTTTTGGACGAAACGAGCAAGCAAACGCACAAAACATGAGTTTTAGGTGCAAACAAAGATTGTGGAGAAATATTTTAAATTGAACACAAATTTTGGTTTGCATTGGAATAATCAATTATTTACTATCATTCTTAACGAAAAATCTATCAGAGTTTTTTAGCATGAAACGAGCGAAGAAACGCATGAAACATGAGTTTTAGGGTGCAAACAAAGGTTCAGGAGAAATATTTTAAATTGAATACAAATTTTGGTTTGCATTTGATTAATCAATTATTTACCATCATTCTTTACGCAATATCTATGCGAGTTTTTTAGCATGAAACGAGTGAACAAACGCATGAAAGATGAGTCTTAGGGGCACACAAAGATTGAGGAGAAATAGTCTAAAATGAATACAAATTTTGGTTTGCATTTGATTAATTTAGTATTTACCATCATTATTTACATAAAATCTAGCCGAGTTTTTTAGCATAAAAGGAGCGAACAAACGCATGAAACATCAGATTAAGGGGCACAAAAAGATTATGGGGAAGTATTTTATAAATGAATACAAATTTTGGGTTGCATTCCAATAATTTAGTATTTACCATCATTCTTTGCATAAAATCTAGCCAAGTGTTTTAGCATGAAACGAGCGAAAAAACGCACGAAACATGAGTTTTAGGGGCACACAAAGATTGTGGAGAAATATTTTAAAATGAATACAAATTTTGGTTTGCGTTTGAATAATTTAGTATTTACTATCCTTCTTTACGAAAAATCTATCCGAGTTTTTTTTTGAATGAAACGAGCAAACAAATGCACGAAACTTGAGCTTTAGGTGCAAACAAAGATTGTGGAGAAATATTTTAAATTGAATACAAATTTTGGTTTGCGTTTGAATAATATAGTATTTACTATCATTCTTTATGAAAAATCCATTCGAGTTTTTTTTGGATGAAACGAGCAAGCAAACGCACAAAACATGAGTTTTTGGTGCAAACAAAGATTGTGGAGAAATATTTTAAATTGAACACAAATTTTGGTTTGCATTGGAATAATCAATTATTTACTATCATTCTTAACGAAAAATCTATCAGAGTTTTTTAGTATGAAACGAGTGAACAAACGCCTGAAACATGAGTTTTAGGGGCACACAAAGATTGAGGAGAAATAGTTTAAAATGAATACAAATTTTGGTTTGCATTCCAATATTTTAGTATTTACCATCGATCTTTACATGAAATCTAGCCAAGTTTTTTAGCATGAAACGTGCGAACAAACACATGAAACATGAGATTTAGGGGCACACAAAGATTGTGGAGAAATATTTTAAATTGTATACAAATTTTGGTTTGCATTTGAATAAATTAGTTTTTACTATCATTCGTTACGAAAAATCTATCCGAGTTTTTTTTGAATGAAACGAGCAAACAAATGTACGAACTTGAATTTTAGGTGCAAACAAAGATTGTGGAGAAATATTTTAAATTGAACAAAAATTTTGGTTTGCATGTGAATAATTAATTATTTACTATCATTCTTTACGAAAAATCTATCCCAGTTTTTTTTGATTGAAACGAGCGAACTAACGCGCGAAACATGAATTTTAGGAGTAAACAAAGATCTAGCTGAGTTTTTTAGCAAGAAACGAGCGAACAAACGCATGAAACATGAGTTTTAGGGGCACACAAAGATTGCGGAGAAATATTTTAAATTGAATATAAATTTTGTTTGCATTTGAATAATTAAGTATTTACTATCATTCTTTACGAAAAATCTATTCGAGTTTTTTTTGGATGAAACGAGCAAACAAACGCACAAAACATTAGTTTTAGGTGTAAACAAAGATTGTGGAGAAATATTTTAAATTGAATACAAATTTTGGTTTGCACTGGAATAAACAATTATTTACTATCATTCTTTACGAAAAATCTATCCGAGTGTTTTAGCATGAAATGAGCGAACAAACGCACAAAACATGAGTTTTAGGTGCAAACAAAGATTGCGGAGAAATATTTTAAATTGAATAGAAATTTTGGTTTGCATTTGAATAATTTTGGATTTACTATCATTTTTTACGAAAAGTCTATTCGAGGTTTTTTGGATGAAACGAGCAAACAAACGCACAAACATGAGTTTTAGGTACAAACAAAGATTGTGGAGAAATATTTTAAATTGAATACAAATTTTGGTTTGCATTTGAATAATCAATTATTTACTATCATTCTTTACGAAAAATCAATCCGAGTTTTTTAGCATGAAACGAGCGAACATGCGCATGAAACATGAGCTTTAGAGGCACACAAGGATTGTGGAGAAATATTTTAAAT
Organism: Juncus effusus; assembly: GCA_027726005.1. NCBI lineage: Eukaryota > Viridiplantae > Streptophyta > Magnoliopsida > Poales > Juncaceae > Juncus > Juncus effusus. Next base: position 3,969,429 of record CM050908.1, on the reverse strand, counting down.
TGAATACAAATTTTGGTTTGTATTTGAATAATTTAGTATTTGCTATCATTCTTTACGAAAAATCTATCCGAGTTTTTTTTTGAATGAAACGAGCAAACAAATGCACGAAACTTGAGCTTTAGGTGCAAACAAAGATTGTGGAGAAATATTTTTAATTGAATACAAATTTTGGTTTGCATTGGAATAATCAATTATTTACTATCATTCTTAACGAAAAATCTGTCAGAGTCTTGTAGCAAGAAACGAGCGAACAAACGCATGAAACATGAGTTTTAGGGGCACACAAAGATTGTGGAGAATTATTTTAAAATGAATACAAATTTTGGTTTGCGTTTGAAGAATTTAGTATTTACAATCATTCTGTACAAAAAATCTATCCATGTTTTTTTTCGAATGAAACGCGCAAACAAATGCACGAAACTTGAGTTTTAGGTCTAAACAAAGATTGTGGAGAACTATTTTAATTTGAATACAAATTTTGGTTTGCATTGGAATAATCAATTATTTACTATCATTCTTTACGAAAAATCTATCGGAGTGTTTTAGCTTGAAATGAGCGAACAAACGCATGAAACATGAGTTTTAGGGGCACAGAACGATTGTGGACAAATATTTTAAAGTGAATACAAATTTTTGTCTGCATTTGAATAATTTAGTATTACCATCATTATTTACATAAAATCTAGCCGAGTTTTTTAGCATAAAAGGAGCGAACAAACGCATGAAACAACAGTTTTAGGGGCACAAAAAGATTGTGGAGAAATATTTTAAAATGAATACAAATTTTGGGTTGCATTACAATAATTTAGTATTTACCATCATTCTTTACATCAAATCTAGCCAAGTTTGTTAGCATGAAACGAGCGACCAAACGCATGAAACATGAGTTTTAGGGGCACACAAAGATTGTGGAGAATTATTTTAAAATGAATACAAATTTTGGTTTACGTTTGAATAATTTAGTATTTACTATCATTCTTTACGAAAAATCTATCCATGTTTTTTTTTGACTGAAACGAGCAAACAAATGCACGAAACTTAAGTTTTAGGTGCAAACAAAGATTGCGGAGAAATATTTTAAATTGAATACAAATTTTGGTTTGCATTAGAATAATTTAGTATTTACTACCATTCTTTACGAAAAATCTATTCGAGTTTTTTTGGGATGAAACGAGCAAACAAACGAACAAAACAGGAGTTTTAGGTGCAAACAAAGATTGTGGAGAAATATTTTATATTGAATACCAATTTTGGTTTGCATTTGAATAATTAATTATTTACTATCATTCTTTACGAAAAATCTATCCGAGTTTTTTTTGATTGAAACGAGCAAACAAACGCATGAAACATCAGTTTTAGGTGCAAACAAAGATTGTGGAGAAATATTTTAAAATGAACACAAATTTTGGTTTGCTTTTGAATAATTTAGTATTTACTATCCTTCTTTACGAATAATCTATCCGAGTTTTTTTTTTGAATGAAACGAGCAAACAAATGCATGAAACATGAGTTTTAGGGCACAGAGAGATTGTGGAGAAATATTTTAAAATGAATACAAATTTTGGTTTGCGTTTGAATAATTTAGTATTTACTATCATTCTTTATGAAAAATCTATTCGAGTTTTTTTGGATGAAACGAGCAAACAAACGCACAAAACATGAATTTTAGGTGCAAACAAACATAGTGGAGAAATATTTTAAATTGAACACAAATTTTGGTTTGCATTGGAATAATTAATTATTTACTATTATTCTTTACGAAAAATCTATCAGAGTTTTTTAGCATGAAACAAGCGAACAAACGCAAAGATTGTGGAGAAATTTTTTAAATACAATAGAAATTTTGGTTTGTATTTGAATAATTTAGTATTTACTATCATTCTTTACGAAAAATCGATCCGAGTTTTTTTTGATGGAAACGAGCGAACAAACACGTAAAACATGAGTTTTAGGAGTAACCAAAGTTCTAGCGGAGTTTTTTAGCATGAAACGAGCGAACAAACGCATGAAACATCAGTTTTCGGGGCACACAGAAATTGTGGAGAAATATTTTAAAATGAATACAAATTTTACTTTGCATTCCAATAATTTAGTATTCACCATCATTCTTTACATAAAATCTAGCCGAGTTTTTTAGCACAAAACGAGCGAAAAAATACGTGAAACATCAGTTTTAGGGGCACACAAAGATTGTGGAGAAAGATTTTAAAATGAAGAAAATTTTTAGTTTGCATTTGAATAATTAATTATTTACTATCATTCTTTACGAAAAATCTATCGGATTGTGACGAGCGAACAAACGCACAAAACATGAGCTTTAGGTGCAAACAAAGATTGTGGAGAAATATTTTATATTGAATACCAATTTTGGTTTGCATTTGAATAATTAATTATTTACTATCATTCTTTACGAATAATCTATCCGAGTTTTTTTTGATTGAAAGGAGCGAACAAAGGCGCGAAACATGAGTTTTAGGAGTAAACAAAGATCTAGCTGAGTTTTTTTTGAATGAAACGAGCAAACAAACACATGAAACATCAGTGTTAGGTGCAAACAAAGATTGTGGAGAAATATTTTAAAATGAATACAAATTTTGGTTTGCGTTTGAATAATTTAGTATTTACTATCCTTCTTTACGAATAATCTATCCGAGTTTTTTTTTTGAATGAAACGAGCAAACAAATGCATGAAACATGAGTTTTAGGGCACAGAAAGATTGTGGACAAATATTTTAAAATGAATACAAATTTTGGTTTGCGTTTGAATAATTTAGTATTTACTATCATTCTTTACGAAAAATCGATCCGAGTTTTTTTTGATTGAAACGAGCGAACAAACACGTAAAACATGAGTTTTAGGAGTAACCAAAGTTCTAGCGGAGTTTTTTAGCATGAAACGAGCGAACAAACGCATGAAACATCAGTTTCGGGGCACACAGAAGTTGTGGAGAAATATTTTAAAATGAATACAAATTTTACTTTGCATTCCAATAATTTAGTATTCACCATCATTCTTTACATAAAATCTAGCCGACTTTTTTAGCACAAAACGAGGGAACAAATACGTGAAACATCAGTTTTAGGGGCACACAAAGATTGTGGAGAAATATTTTAAAATGAAGAAAAATTTTAGTTTGCATTTGAATAATTAATTATTTACTATCATTCTTTACGAAAAATCTATCCGAGTTTTTTTTGATTGTGACGAGCGAACAAACGCGGGAAACATGAGTTTTAGGAGTAAAGAAAGATCAGCCGAGTATTTTAGCATGAAACGAGCGAACAAATACGTGAAACATCAGTTTTAGGGGCACACAAAGATTCTGGAGAAATATTTTAAAAAGAAGAAATTTTTTGCTTTGCATTCCAATAATTTAGTATATACCATCATTCTTTACATAAAATCTAGCCGAGCTTTTTAGCATGAAACGAGCGAACAAACGCATGAAACATGAGTTTTAGGGGCACACAAATATTGTGGAGACATATTTTAAATTGAATACAAATTTTGCTATGCGTTTGAATAATTTAGTATTTACTATCATTCTTTATGAAAAATCTATTCGAGTTTTTTTGGATGAAACGAGCAAACAAACGCACAAAACATGAATTTTAGGTGCAAACAAAATCGTGGAGAAATATTTTAAATTTAACACAAATTTTGGTTTGCATTGGAATAATCAATTATTTACTATTATTTTTTACGAAAAATCTATCGGAGTTTTTTAGCATGAAACGAGCGAACAAACGCATGAAACATGAGTCTTAGGGGCACACAAAGATTGTGGAGACATATTTTAAATTGAATACAAATTTTGGTTTGTATTTGAATAATTTAGTATTTGCTATCATTCTTTACGAAAAATCTATCCGAGTTTTTTTTTGAATGAAACGAGCAAACAAATGACCGAAACTTGAGCTTTAGGTGCAAACAAAGATTGTGGAGAAATATTTTAAATTGAATACAAATTTTGGTTTGCATTTGAATAATTTAGTACTTACTATCATTCTTTATGAAAAGTCCATTCGAGTTTTTTTTGGATGAAACGACCAAGCAAACGCACAAAACATGAGTTTTAGGTGCAAACAAAGATTGTGGAGAAATTTTTTAAATTGAACACAAATTTTGGTTTGCATTGGAATAATCAATTATTTACTATCATTGTTAACGAAAAATCTATCAGAGTGTTTTAGCAAGAAACGAGCGAACAAACGCATGAAACATGAGTTTTAGGGCCACACAAAGATTGTGGAGAATTATTTTAAAATGAATACAAATTTTGGTTTGCGTTTGAAGAATTTAGTATTTACTATCATTCTTTACAAAAAATCTATCCATGTTTTTTTTCGAATGAAACGAGCAAACAAATGCATGAAACTTGAGTTTTAGGTGCAATTAAAGATTGCGGAGAAATATTTTAAATTGAATACAAATTTTGTTTGCATTTGAATAATTTAGTATTTACTATCATTCTTTACGAAAAATCTATTAGAGTTTTCTTTCGATGAAACGACCAAGCAAACGCACAAAACATGAGTTTTAGGTGCAAACAAAGATTGTGGAGAAATATTGTAAATTGAACACAAATTTTGGTTTGCATTGGAATAATCAATTATTTACTATCATTCTTAACGAAAAATCTATCAGAGTGTTTTAGCAAGAAACGAGCGAACAAACACGTAAAACGTGAGTTTTAGGGGCACACAAAGATTGTGGAGAATTATTTAAAATGAATACAAATTTTGGTTTGCGTTTGAAGAATTTAGTACTTACTATCATTCTTTACAAAAAATCTATCCATGTTTTTTTTTCGAATGAAACGAGCAAACAAATGCATGAAAGTTGAGTTTTAGGTGCAAACAAAGATTGCGGAGAAATATTTTAAATTGAATATAAATTTGGTTTGCATTTGAATAATTTAGTATTTACTATCATTCTTTACGAAAAATCTATTCGAGTTTTTTTTGGATGAAACGAGCAAACAAACGCACAAAACATGAGTTTTAGGTGTAAACAAAGATTGTGGTGAAATATTTTAAATTGAATACAAATTTTGGTTTTCATTTCAATAATTAATTATTTACTATCATTCTTTACGAAAAATCTATCCGAGTGTTTTAGCATGAAATGAGCGAACAAACGCATGAAACATGAGTTTTAGGGGCACACAACGATTGTGGACAAATATTTTAAAGTGAATACAAATTTTGGTCTGCATTTGAATAATTTAGTATTACCATCATTATTTACATAAAATCTAGCCGAGTTTTTTAGCATAAAAGGAGCGAACAAACGCATGAAACATCAGTTTTAGTGGCACAAAAAGATTGAGGAGAAATATTTTAAAATGAATACAAATTTTGGGTTGCATTCCAATAATTTAGTATTTACCATCATTCTTTACATAAAATCTAGCCAAGTTTGTCAGCATGAAACGAGCGACCAAACGCATGAAACATGAGTTTTAGGGGCACACAAAGATTGTGGAGAATTATTTTAAAATGAATACAAATTTCGGTTTACGTTTGAATAATTTAGTATTTACTATCATTCTTTACGAAAAATCTATCCATGTTTTTTTTTGACTGAAACGAGCAAACAAATGCACGAAACTTAAGTTTTAGGTGCAAACAAAGATTGCGGAGAAATATTTTAAATTGAATACAAATTTTGGTTTGCATTTGAATAATTTAGTATTTACTACCATTCTTTACGAAAAATCTATTCGAGTTTTTTTTGGATGAAACGAGCAAACAAACGAACAAAACAGGAGTTTTAGGTGCAAACAAAGATTGTGGAGAAATATTTTATATTGAATACCAATTTTGGTTTGCATTTGAATAATTAATTATTTACTATCATTCTTTACGAAAAATCTATCCGAGTTTTTTTTGATTGAAAGGAGCGAACAAAGGCGCGAAACATGAGTTTTAGGAGTAAACAAAGATCTAGCTGAGTTTTTTTTGAATGAAAGGAGCAAACAAACGCATGAAACATCAGTGTTAGGTGCAAACAAAGATTGTGGAGAAATATTTTAAAATGAATACAAATTTTGGTTTGCGTTTGAATAATTTTGTATTTACTATCCTTCTCTACGAATAATCTATCCGAGTTTTTTTTTTGAATGAAACGAGCAAACAAATGCATGAAACATGAGTTTTAGGGCACACAAAGATTGTGGAGAAATATTTTAAAATGAATACAAATTTTGGTTTGCGTTTGAATAATTTAGTATTTACTATCATTCTTTACGAAAAATCGATCCGAGTTTTTTTTGATTGAAACGAGCGAACAAACACGTAAAACATGAGTTTTAGGAGTAACCAAAGTTCTAGCGGAGTTTTTTAGCATGAAACGAGCGAACAAACGCATGAAACATCAGTTTCGGGGCACACAGAAGTTGTGGAGAAATATTTTAAAATGAATACAAATTTTACTTTGCATTCCAATAATTTAGTATTCACCATCATTCTTTACATAAAATCTAGCCGAGTTTTTTAGCACAAAACGAGCGAAGAAATACGTGAAACATCAGTTTTAGGGGCACACAAAGAATGTGGAGAAATATTTTAAAATGAAGAAAAATTTTAGTTTGCATTTGAATAATTAATTATTTACTATCATTCTTTACGAAAAATCTATCCGAGTTCTTTTTGATTGTAACGAGCGAACAAACGCGGGAAACAAGAGTTTTAGGAGTAAAGAAAGATCAGCTGAGTATTTTAGCATGAAACGAGCGAACAAATACGTGAAACATCAGTTTTAGGGGCACAAAAAGATTGTGGAGAAATATTTTAAAATGAATACAAATTTTGGGTTGCATTCCAATAATTTAGTATTTACCATCATTCTTTACATAAAATCTAGCCAAGTTTGTTAGCATGAAACGAGCGACGAAACGCATGAAACATGAGTCTTAGGGGCACACAAAGATTGTGGAGAATTATTTTAAAATGAATACAAATTTTGGTTTACGTTTGAATAATTTAGTATTTACTATCATTCTTTACGAAAAATCTATCCATGTTTTTTTTTGACTGAAACGAGCAAACAAATGCACGAAACTTAAGTTTTAGGTGCAAACAAAGCTTGCGGAGAAATATTTTAAATTGAATACAAATTTTGGTTTGCATTTGAATAATTTAGTATTTACTAGCATTCTTTACGAAAAATCTATTCGAGTTTTTTTTGGATGAAACGAGCAAACAAACGAACAAAACAGGAGCTTTAGGTGCAAACAAAGATTGTGGAGAAATATTTTATATTGAATACCAATTTTGGTTTGCATTTGAATAATTAATTATTTACTATCATTCTTTACGAAAAATCTATCCGAGTTTTTTTTGATTGAAAGGAGCGAACAAACGCGCGAAACATGAGTTTTAGGAGTAAACAAAGATCTAGCTGAGTTTTTTTTGAATGAAACGAGCAAACAAACGCATGAAACATCAGGTTTAGGTGCAAACAAAGATTGTGGAGAAATATTTTAAAATGAATACAAATTTTGGTTTGCGTTTGAATAAATTAGTATTAACTATCCTTCTTTACGAATAATCTATCCGAGTTTTTTTTTTGAATGAAACGAGCAAACAAATGCATGAAACATGAGTTTTAGGGCACATAAAGATTGTGGAGAAATATTTTAAAATGAATACAAATTTTAGTTTGCGTTTGAATAATTTAGTATTTACTATCATTGTTTATGAAAAATCTATTCGAGTTTTTTTGGATGAAACGAGCAAACAAACGCACAAAACATGAATTTTAGGTGCAAACAAAGATTGTGGAGAAATATTTTAAATTGAACACAAATTTTGGTTTGCATTGGAATAATCAATTATTTACTATTATTTTTTACGAAAAATCTATCGGAGTTTTTTAGCATGAAATGAGCGAACAAACGCATGAAACTTGAGCTTTAGGTGCAAACAAAGATTGTGAAGAAATATTTTAAATTGAATACAAATTTTTGTTTGCATTTGAATAATTTAGTACTTACTATCATTCTTTATGAAAAATCCATTCGAGTTTTTTTTGGATGAAACGACCAAGCAAACGCACAAAACATGAGTTTTAGGTGCAAACAAAGATTGTGGAGAAATATTTTAAATTGAACACAAATTTTGGTTTGCATTGGAATAATCAATTATTTACTATCATTCCTAACGAAAAATCTATCAGAGTGTTTTAGCAAGAAACGAGCGAACAAACGCATGAAACATGAGTTTTAGGGGCACACAAAGATTGTGGAGAATTATTTTAAAATGAATACAAATTTTTGTTTGCGTTTGAAGAATTTCGTATTGACTATCATTCTTTACAAAAAATCTATCCATGTTTTTTTTCGAATGAAACGAGCAAACAAATGCACGAAACTTGAGTTTTAGGTGCAAACAAAGATTGCGGAGAAATATTTTAAATTGAATACAAATTTTGTTTGCATTTGAATAATTTAGTATTTACTATCATTCTTTACGAAAAATCTATTCGAGTTTTTTTTGGATGAAACGAGCAAACAAACGCACAAAACATGAGTTTTAGGTGTAAACAAAGATTGTGGAGAAATATTTTAAATTGAATACCAATTTTGGTTTGCATTGGAATAATCAATTATTTACTATCATTCTTTACGAAAAATCTATCCGAGTGTTTTAGCATGAAATGAGCGAACAAACGCATGAAACATGAGTTTTAGGGGCACACAACGATTGTGGACAAATATTTTAAAGTGAATACAAATTTTGGTCTGCATTTGAATAATTTAGTATTACCATCATTATTTACATAAAATCTAGCCGAGTTTTTTAGCATAAAAGGAGCGAACAAACGCATGAAACATCAGTTTTAGGGGCACAAAAAGATTGTGGAGAAATATTTTAAAATGAATACAAATTTTGGGTTGCATTCCAATAATTTAGTATTTACCATCATTCTTTACATAAAATCTAGCCAAGTTTGTTAGCATGAAACGAGCGAACAAATGCACGAAACTTGAGTTTAGGTGCAAACAAAGAATGTGGAGTAAATTTTTAAATTGAATACAAATTTTGGTTTGCATTTGAATAATTTAGTACTTTCTATCATTCTTTATGAAAAATCCATTCGAGTTTTTTTTGGATGAAACGACCAAGCAAACGCACAAAACATGAGTTTTAGGTGCAAACAAAGATTGTGGAGAAATATTTTAAATTGAACACAAATTTTGGTTTGCATTGGAATAATCAATTATTTACTATCATTCATAACGAAAAATCTATCAGAGTGTTTTAGCAAGAAACGAGCGAACAAACGCATGAAACATGAGTTTTAGGGGCACACAAAGATTGTGGAGAATTATTTTAAAATGAATAGAAATTTTGGTTTGCGTTTGAAGAATTTCGTATTTACTATCATTCTTTACAAAAAATCTATCCATGTTTTTTTTCGAATGAAACGAGCAAACAAATGCACGAAACTTGAGTTTTAGGTGCAAACAAAGATTGCGGAGAAATATTTTAAATTGAATACAAATTTTGTTTGCATTTGAATAATTTAGTATTTACTATCATTCTTTACGAAAAATCTATTAGAGTTTTTTTTGGATGAAACGAGCAAACAAACGCACAAAACATGAGTTTTAGGTGTAAACAAAGATTGTGGAGAAATATTTTAAATTGAATACAAATTTTGGTTTGCATTGGAATAATCAATTATTTACTATCATTCTTTACGAAAAATCTATCCGAGTGTTTTAGCATGAAATGAGTGTAATGTGTATTTTTATACACATTTTTAGGATTTTTATCATCTCAAATTCAATCATAATTCACATCAAATGTATGAAAATTACTCATAATTCATAAAACATAATTTGAAACCTCTTAATACATTTTTGTGTGATTTTACAGGCAAAAAAGCCATAAAATGAAGAATTGGACCAAAACGCAAATAATGGGCCAAAGATGGCCAACTAAAAACCTCAATCACTCTACAAAAAATTCCCCAAACTTTTACGACAATTCAAAAACCTTCTACAACCAAGTCAAACCGAGCCAAACGCAAAAAATCGCCAAGTTGACCAAAAGTCAACTTCTCCAAAATGGGTCAAACGGTATACCAAAACGAAGAGCTCGACGAAACGAACCCAACGGTACAATCCTCGTGATCAGAAACCTTCTAGAACTCTCAGAATCACCAATTGAAAATCAGGACAAAATTGGTCAAAGTCAACGAATTGACCAGGTCAAACCCATCTTCTTCAGACCTCATAATTCACAATTCTGCTCGAAATCGAACAAACAAGCCAGCCATGGATTCATCATGACGAGACGAGCATGCCGGTGCCATTCTCCGGTCTTGAAAGTTCCGGCGATCGCCGGAATTCGGCCAAAACAAGTGCCAAAAACGGACCGAAACCATGGTTGATCTGCCGTGCCTTCCACCATCATCCATTCGAGACAAAACCGATCTCATTCTCTTCTCCATCGTCTACCCTTTCTAACCGTATGAAGAACTCATCGAATGATGCGAAATCGAGCGAGAAATCCGTGTTTCCGTAATCTGTTCGACGAAATCCTCAATGAACTTTTCAAACTGGATGAACCAACGGTCGAGTTTCGAACATCGAATGAATTCGATCAACCATTTCCGTTTTTCTCAAGCAAAGATGATTTTTTTCGTGTCGTAAAGCTTTAGTGAAGGCTCACAATGAATTAAGAAGCCTCAATTCGATGGAAAAACAACTCAAAATCATAATTTGATTCACGAGTTCAGCAGATTTTGGTTATTTTCGCGAAACTGAAACCGAGTTGGTTAATGGAGGAATTCTCTGGATTCGAGGAGAATTGGGAAGTCATAATGGTTGTGAAGCATCGTGAGGAAGTTGCGAACGAAGCCTGAGTCACCGTTTTGGATTTCGTTGTGTGAATTTCGAACAAGAGGTCGATTTGCACACTCTGGTCAGCAATGGCGGAACAGCGAACTGATGATATTCAAATCAGCAAAACTCGAGTTTTACTCAACGGTTTTCAACCATTCAAAGCCCTGTGGATTCGTGAGAAGATGGAGAAGAGATCTGGGTTGATGAATCACAGCGAAATGTACAGAATCACGAGCTCGAATCGATGGTTGTGAGAAACGGGTAAACGGGTCTGAAATCCAAGAGAAAAATCGATCCAAAGTCCAAATTCGAAACTTACAAGGCTGTCAGAGGATTGTTTTAGGACGAGCACACGATCGCAGGCCACGGAAGATCGAGAAAAGGCATTCAGCACCAAATCTGAAGAAGAAGACGACTCGTTTCACCAGTTATGACTCGTCTCACGCGATTCAAACCGGTTCGCCACACCAGATCAGCGAAACGAGCTTAAAACGAGTCAGTACCCAGCTCACACAAAAGCGACTCGTTTCAAGCGAGCTGCAGCTCGTTTCGCCGCATGAAATCCGGAAATCTAATTCAAAACTCAGCGCCAAAGTCTGAATAAGAAGACGACTCGTTTCGCATGTTTCGACCCGTTTCGCCACAGAAAATCAAAAAGACAGTTTGAAAACTCATAGATTAATAACGGAATTAGCGACTCGTTTCACGCGATTACGACCCGTTTCACCACAACTTATTCTGAAGGGACCCACTGTCAGTCTCAGTAATGCGATTCAAATCGTCTGAACTGAACTCAGTTCATTTTCGCGCGAATATTCTAATGAAAAATCCGATGATTCAAACCCGTCCATTTCTCAACCAAATTCAACGAAATTTCGCACAGATCTTCAGTACACCCCACTTGATCTGCCTGAGCCAATGGAATCGCTCGGTTTGTCCCCCACTCTCCAGACCAGCCTCTCTATAAAATTCGATCGATCAACCCATTCATAATCATTCATTCTTCCATTCTCCAAATTCTTTCAACACACCACTCTCCAATCATCTTCTTTAAGCTTCAGTAACTCCATTACTGAATCTCAGAGCTTTTCGAGCTTCAATTTTCGAGTTTGAGTGAAAATTCACCAATTCGGGCTGAATTTGGTGAAAAAGGCAATTGATCGGTTCCGGCTGGATCAAGCATCAATTGGAGGTTCAAATCGACTCAAGGAAGCTTCTGGTTGATCTTCTACGTCTCGGTTTGATCCAATTTTCATTTAATCTCTTGTATTCAATTTTAGATCACAAAATCCAATTTGTAAAAAAATATGATGAACACATGCCTAATTTCGGTTGATCTTATCATGTGTGAGTAGAATCTTGTAGGGATAGGCTTTTGTGATTGAATTGTTTGAAATCTTGCTTTAATTTGAATTAAATTGACTGATTTGGTTACTGATTATAATGCGCTGTTAAATCTGGTTTTTCGTGATTTAATCCATTTGGTTGAATTAATTAGGTCATTTAGAACTGAATTTTCATGCATGCTAGTCCATTTTATCATCTTGAATCTTGGTTGAGGTTTTTGCTTGATTTAGTGAAGTTTTTAGTTCAAAAATTGAGATCAAACACTAAGTTGGTTGACTGGTGTTTGATCTGAAATTTTGATCTATTTGCTGAGTTTTTCTGGTTGGAAATAATTCAAACTTGTTCCAAATCTGATAAATTGAATATTTTGTGATTAATGATACAATTCTTGATCAAATTGCCTTAAAAATCCCTACTTTTATCCTCTAAATTCAAAAATACATTTTTCTGTAATTTGTTTCTGTCAGTTTCAGTAAAAAATTGTTTGACTTCAGATCTGATCTAAGAAAATTATAAAAAAAATATTTTGTGTTTCTTTAGATATTTTAGAACAACTTTCATATAATATGTTCCCAATGCTTTTATGTTAAATTTATAAGATAAAATCTGTGCAAAGTTTTGACTTTTGAAATTTTCTGTTCTTGATTTTTGAATCTGTCTGTTTTTCTACGATTTTTAGAAATTAGTTCAAAAATCCTATAAATAAAAAATCTAGGTCTCAGTAAATCATTTTGAAGTGTAGTTTCTTGATCTGAATTTTAATTGAATTGTTGTTTGGATAAAATTTGAATTCCACCCTTTTTTGCCATCACATACCATTCTCTGCCTAGTTCTATCATATGTTCTGAGTTTTGACCATAATTTTTGGAATATCAATCTTTTTGATCTGAGATTTTTACCACTTAATCTGAACTTGCTTTCCTAATTTCTGTTAAATTGTGGTGATTTTGGAAGTAATTTTCGATTTTCTGTGATTTTATGAAAAACTCTGTTGATTGATTATGAAAAGTGTGGACTAAAACGAAAATTTACATAAAAATATGAATAAAAGTGATAATTGATTTGCCTCATATTGTGAAGATCTCATTCTCTAGTTTTCATTGACATATCATTTGCAACTTTTGGACATTTGGAAATATTATTAAAGAATTTTCAAAAGAATATGTACGAACTTGATTAAATTCCATCTAATACATCATTAACCTTCTTAAACAATCTACAACATTTGAACAAACAAAACCTACTTTTGAAAAGAATTGTAATATCTCAAGGCCATTCTCCTTGTGTTTGACCCCTAAAACTCAAAAGACCACATATACACTTAAGAGTAAAGCTAGAGAAAATTATAAATATTTTTGCTAAATTGTGTGAAATTTAACGACGGATTTACGCGGTTTACAAATGGCGCCGTTGCCGGGGAGACGGCTTTAATTGAGTTTATTACTAACTTCTAATCAATTGTCTAGTGTTTTTGTTTCATTTGAATTTTGAAGGTGCATGAGAAAGACGAGTTCGCAAGGCGAAGTGCACACACCTGTTAAGAAGGACATTAACAAACATCTAAGAAGGGTCAATTATTATTATATATTATAAATTATATATAATAATTTATGATATATAATAATAAAATTTATCTAGTGGCTTGCATCAAGTTTTTAACTAACCCATCTCATATTTTCTCTAGTGTTTTTTGTCTCTCTTATTTTTAAAGGTTATTAGGGCGCAAGATCTTCAATGGATTGGCAAGGCGAGAGGTGAACGAGATTCAATGACGGGAAGACAAACGTGGACGGGATGGCCACACGACGGCTATCGAAGGCACAATGACGAAAGCTCATTCGAGCAGACACGACCTCTCTACAGGCAATCTTACGGGCAAGGAGCGTTGTTCAACCACTCGTCTAATCAGGAATCGAGGGATGAAATGTTGAACCAACCTTGGGGTTCTCAAACTCAAATGAACTTCCAAAACCCGTACACGCCTACCACACCAACCCATTCATTCCAACCTTATCTCTACCAAGACGAGTACTATCCTCCAAACCAGGAGTATCAACAACCTCAAACCTCTTCTGATGAAAAATTGCACGCGAAACTGGACCTCTTCGAGAAACGCTTCTTAGAAATGTCGAACTCGCTTATGGAGATATTCAACAAACGAGAACCCACCATCCAACCTCATCAAGATGAAGTTAGCCATTGTGACGAGGGTCTTAGGATTTTTGAACAAGAGGAAATTGGGGAATCTCTTTGTGATGAGGGTCTTAGGGTTTTTGAAGAATTAGGTGTTGAGGGTTCTCAAGGTGATGAGGAGAAGGAAATGCTCGAAGGGGAGAAAAATGAGGAGAACAAGGACGCCAACTTCAAGTTGGAGGAACATTTGTTTGATGGGGAATGTGGGTCAAATGGGGATTTAGGGATTGTGTTTTGTGAAAACTCGAGTGATGTGGAATGTGATTCAAAAGGGGACTCAATGGTTGACTTTTGTAAGGTCTCAAGCGATGTGGAATGCGAGTCATGTGATGACTCACTGATTGAACCCTTCGACGAGTCGAGTGCCACCAAAACCCAAGATTTGGTTAAAGAAAATATTTTTGAGAAACTATGGGTTGAGGACGAGGATGAGTCAAACCATGACTCAAAGATTGAATCGGGCGAAATTCCGAGTGCTACAAACCCTAGTTTTGACTTAGAGGACTTTTGGACTAATTTGGAATGCGAGTCAAATCATGACTCCAAGAGTGAATCTTGCGACGAGTCGAGCGATACTAACCTAAGTTTCGAATTCAAGGAGTCGCGTGTTAAGGACGAGAAGGAGTCAAACCATGACTCAATGGTTGAAACATACCACGAGTCAAGCACCCTAAATCACGAGCCAACTTCACCAAATTCCCGAGTCTGCATTTGAATAATTTAGTATTACCATCATTATTTACATAAAATCTAGCCGAGTTTTTTAGCATAAAAGGAGCGAACAAACGCACGAAACATCAGTTTTAGGGGCACAAAAAGATTGTGGAGAAATATTTTAAAATGAATACAAATTTTGGGTTGCATTCCAATAATTTAGTATTTACCATCATTCTTTACATAAAATCTAGCCAAGTTTGTTAGCATGAAACGAGCGACCAAACGCATGGAACATGAGTTTTAGGGGCACACAAAGATTGTGGAGAATTATTTTAAAATGAATACAAATTTTGGTTTACGTTTGAATAATTTAGTATTTACTATCATTCTTTACGAAAAATCTATCCATGTTTTTTTTTGACTGAAACGAGCAAACAAATCCACGAAACTTAAGTTTTAGGTGCAAACAAAGATTGCGGAGAAATATTTTAAATTGAATACAAATTGTGGTTTGCATTTGAATAATTTAGTATTTACTACCATTCTTTACGAAAAATCTATTCGAGTTTTTTTTGGATGAAACGAGCAAACAAACGAACAAAACAAGAGTTTTAGGTGCAAACAAAGATTGTGGAGAAATATTTTATATTGAATACCAATTTTGGTTTGCATTTGAATAATTAATTATTTACTATCATTCTTTATGAAAAATCTATCCGAGTTTTTTTTGATTGAAAGGAGCGAACAAACGCGCGAAACATGAGTTTTAGGAGTAAACAAAGATCTAGCTGAGTATTTTTAGAATGAAACGAGCAAACAAACGCATGAAACATCAGTTTTAGGTGCAAACAAAGATTGTGGAGAAATATTTGGTTTGCGTTTGAAGAATTTAGTATTCACCATCATTCTTTACATAAAATCTAGCCGAGTTTTTTAGCACAACACGAGCGAACAAATACGTGAAACATCAGTTTTAGGGGCACACAAAGATTGTGGAGAAATATTTTAAAATGAAGAAAAATTTTAGTTTGCATTTGAATAATTAATTATTTACTATCATTCTTTACGAAAAATCTATCCGAGTTTTTTTTGATTGTAACGAGCGAACAAACGCGGGAAACATGAGTTTTAGGAGTAAAGAAAGATCAGCCGAGTATTTTAGCATGAAACGAACGAACAAATACGTGAAACATCAGATTTAGGGGCATACAAAGATTGTGGACAAATATTTTAAAATCAAGTCAAATTTTGCTTTGCATTCCAATAATTTATTATTTACCGTCATTCTTTACATAAAATCTAGCCGAGTTTTTTAGCATGAAACGAGCGAACAAACGCATGAAACATGAGTTTTAGGGGCATACAATGATTTTGGAGAAATATTTTAAAATGAATACAAATTTTGGGCTGCGTTTGAATAATTTAGTATTTACTATCATTCTTTACGAAAAATCTATCCGAGTTTTTTTTTGAATGAAACGAGCAAACAAATGCATGAAACATGAGTTTTAGGGGCATACAAAGATTGTGGAGAAATATTTTAAAATGAATACAAATTTTTGTTTGCGTTTGAACAATTTAGTATTTACTATCATTCTTTATGAAAAATCTATCCGAGTTTTTTTGGATGAAACGAGAAAACAAACGCACAAAACATGAATTTTAGGTGCAACCAAAGATTGTGGAGAAATATTTTAAATTGAACACAAATTTTGGTTTGCATCGGAATAATTAATTATTTACTATTATTTTTGACGAAAAATCTATCAGAGTTTTTTTAGCATGAAACGAGCGAATAAACGCATGAAACATGAGTTTTAGGGGCACACAAAGATTGTGGACACATATTTTAAATTAATACAAATTTTGGTTTCTATTTGAATAATTTAGTATTTACTACCATTCTTTACGAAAAATCTATTCGAGTTTTTTTGGATGAAACGAGAAAACAAACGCACAAAACATGAATTTTAGGTGCAAACAAAGATTATGGAGAAATATTTTAAATTGAACACAAATTTTGGTTTGCATTGGAATAATCAATTATTTACTATTAATTTTTACGAAAAATCTATCAGAGTTTTTTAGCATGAAACGAGCGAATAAACGCATGAAACATGAGTTTTAGGGGCACACAAAGATTGTGGAGACATATTTTAAATTGAATACAAATTTTTGTTTCTATTTGAATAATTTAGTATTTGCTATCATCCTTTACGAAAAATCTATCCGAGTAGTTTTTGATTGAAACGAGCGAACAAACACGTGAAACATGAGTTTTAGGAGTAAACAAAGATCTAGCGGAGTTTTTTAGGATGAAACGAGCGAACAAACGCATGAAATATCAGTTTTTGGGGATCACATAGATTGAGGAGAAATATTTTAAAATGAATAAAAATTTTACTTTACATTCCAATAATTTAGTATTTACCATCATTCTTTACATAAAATCTAGCCGAGTTTTTTAGCAAGAAACGAGCGAACAAACGAATGCAACTTGAGTTTTAGGGGCACACAAAGATTGTGGAGAATTATTTTAAAATAAATAAAAAATTTTGGTTTGCGTTTGACTAATTTAGTATTTACTTTCATTCTTTACGAAAAATCTATCGATGTTTTTTGAATGAAACGAGCAAACAAATACACGAAACTTGAGTTTTAGGTGCAAACAAAGATTGCGGAGAAATATTTTAAATTTAATACAAATTTTGGTTTGCATTTGAATAATTTAGTATTTACTATCAATCTTTACGAAAAATCTATTCGAGTTTTTTTTGAATGAAACGAGCAAACAAAGGGACAACATGAGTTTTAGGTGCAAACAAAGATTGTGGAGAAATGTTTTAAATTGAATACAAATTTTGGTTTGTATTTAAATAAATAATTATTTACTATCATTCTTTATGAAAAATTTCTCCGAGTTTTTTTTGATTGAAACGAGCGAACAGACGCGCGAAACATGAGTTTTGGGAGTAAACAAAGATCTAGCTGAGTTTTTTAGCAAGAAACGCGCGAACAAACGCATGAAACATGAGTTTTAGGGGCACACAAAGATTGTGGAGAAATATTTTAAAATGAATAAAAAAGTTGGTTTGCATTTGAATAATTTAGTATTTACCATCATTCTTTACATAAAATCTAGCCGAGTTTTTTAGCATGACAGGAGCGAACAAACGCATGAAACATAAGTTTTAGTTGCAAACAAAGATTGTGGAGAAATATTTTAAATTTAATAAAAATTTTAGTTTGCATTTGAATAATTAATTATATACTATCATTCTTTACGAAAAATCTATCCGAGTTTTTTTTGATTGAAACGAGCGAACAAACGCGCGAAACATGAGTTTTAGGAGTAAACAATGATCTAGAAGAGTATTTTAGTGCAAAATGAGCGAACAAATACGTGAAACATCAGTTTTAGGGGCACACAAAGATTGAGGAGAAATATTTTAAAATGAAGACAAATTTTACTTTGCATTCCAATAATTTAGTATTTACCATCATTCTTTACATAAAATCTAGCCGAGTTTTTTAGCATGAAACGAGCGAACAAACGCATGAAACATGAGTTTTAGGGGCATACAAATATTTTGGAGAAATATTTTAAAATGAATACAAATTTTGGGCTGCGTTTGAATAATTTAGTATTTACTATCATTCTTTACGAAAAATCTATCCGAGTTTTTTTTTTGAATGAAACGAGCGAACAAATGCATGAAACATGAGTTTTAGGGGCATACAAAGATTGTGGAGAAATATTTTAAAATGAATAAAAATTTTGGTTTGCGTTTGAATAATTTAGTATTTACTATCATTCCTTATGAAAAATTTATTCGAGTTTTTTTGGATGAAACGAGAAAACAAACGCACAAAACATGAATTTTAGGTGCAAACAAAGATTGTGGCGAAATATTTTAAATTGAACACAAATTTTGGTTTGCATTGGAATAATCAATTATTTATTATTATTTTTACGAAAAATCTATCAGTGTTTTTTAGCATGAAACGAGCGAACAAACTCATGAAACATGAGTTTTAGCGGCACACAAAGATTGTGGAGAAATATTTTAAATTGAATACATATTTTGGTTTGCATTTTAATAATTTAGTATTTACTATCATTCTTTTCGAAAAATCTATCCGAGTTTTTTTTGATTGAAACGAGCGAACAGACACGTGAAACATGAGTTTTAGGAGTAAACAAAGATCTAGCGGAGTTTTTTAGGACGAAACGAGCGAACAAACGCATGAAACATCAGTTTTTGGGGGCACACAAAGATTGTGGAGAAATATTTTAAAATGAATACAAATTTTGGTTTGCGTTTGAATAATTTAGTATTTACTATCATTCTTTATGAAAAATCTATTCGAGATTTTTTGGATGAAACGAGAAAACAAAACGCACAAAACATGAATTTTAGGTGCAAACAAAGGTTGTGGCGAAATATTTTAAATTGAACACAAATTTTGGTTTGCATTGGAATAATCAATTATTTACTATTATTTTTACGAAAAATCTATCAGAGTTTTTTAGCATGAAACGAGCGAACAAACTCATGAAACATGAGTTTTAGCGGCACACAAAGATTGTGGAGAAATATTTTAAATTGAATACATATTTTGGTTTGCATTTTAATAATTTAGTATTTACTATCATTCTTTTCGAAAAATCTATCCGAGTTTTTTTTGATTGAAACGAGCGAACAGACACGTGAAACATGAGTTTTAGGAGTAAACAAAGATCTAGCGGAGTTTTTTAGGACGAAACGAGCGAACAAACGCATGAAACATCAGTTTTTGGGGGCACACAAAGATTGTGGAGAAATATTTTAAAATGAATACAAATTTTGGTTTGCGTTTGAATAATTTAGTATTTACTATCATTCTTTATGAAAAATCTATTCGAGATTTTTTGGATGAAACGAGAAAACAAAACGCACAAAACATGAATTTTAGGTGGAAACAAAGATTGTGGAGAAATTTTTTAAATTGAATACAAATTTTGGTTTGTATTTAAATAATTAATTATTCACTTTAATTTTTACGAAAAATCTCTCCGAGTTTTTTTTGCTTGAAACGAGCGAACAGACGCGCGAAACATGGGTTTTGGGAGTAAACAAAGATCTAGCTGAATTTTTTAGCAAGAAATGAGCGAACAAACGCATGAAACATGAGTTTTAGGGGCACACAAAGATTGTGGAGAAATATTTTAAAATGAAGAAAAAAATTGGTTTGCATTTGATTAATTTAATATTTACCATCATTCTTTACATAAAATCTAGCCGAGTTTTTTAGCATGAAAGGAGCGAACAAACGCATGAAACATAAGTTTTAGGTGCAAACAAAGATTGTGGAGAAATATTTTAAATTGAATAAAAATGTTAGTTTGCATTTGAATAATTAATTATATACTATCATTATTTACGAAAAATCTATCCGAATATTTTTTGATTGAAACGAGTGAACAAACACGCGAAACATGACTTTTAGGAGTAAACAATGATCTAGAAGAGTATTTTAGCGCGAAACGAGCGAGCAAATACGTGAAACATCAGTTTTAGGGGCACACAAAGATTGTGGAGAAATATTTTAAATTGAATAAAAATTTTAGTTTGCATTTGAATAATTAATTATATACAATCATTATTTACGAAAAATCTATCCGAGTATTTTTTGATTGAAACGAGTGAACAAACACGCGAAACATGAGTTTTAGGAGTAAACAATGATCTAGAAGAGTATTTTAGCGCGAAAGAGCGAACAAATACGTGAAACATCAGTTTTAGGGGCACACAAAGATTGTGGAGAAATATTTTAAAATGAAGACAAATTTTGCTTTGCATTCCAATAATTTAGTATTTACCGTCATTCTTTACGTAAAATCTAGCCGAGTTTTTTAGCATGAAACGAGCGAACAAACGCATGAAACATGAGTTTTAGCGGCATACAAAGATTTTGGAGAAATATTTTAAAATGAATACAAATTTTGGTCTGCGTTTGAATAATTTAGTATTTACTATCATTCTTTATGAAAAATCTATTCGAGTTTTTTTTTGATGAAACGAGCAAACAAACGCACAAAACATGAATTTTAGGTGCAAACAAACATTGTGGAGAAATATTTTAAATTTAACACAAATTTTGGTTTGCATTGGAATAATCAATTATTTACTATTATTCTTTACGAAAAATCTATCAGAACTTTTTAGCATGAAACGAGCGAACAAACGCATGAAACATGAGTTTTAGGGGCATACAAAGATTGTGGAGAAATATTTTTAATTGAATACAAATTTTTGTTTCCATTTGAATAATTTAGTATTTACTATCATTCTTTACGAAAAATCTATCCGAGTTTTTTTTGATTGAAACGTGCGAACAAACACGTGAAACATGAGTTTTAGGAGTAAACAAAGATCTAGCGGAGTTTTTTAGGATGAAACGAGCGAACAAACGCATGAAACATCAGTTTTTGGGGCACACAAATATTGTGGAGAAATATTTTAAAATGAATACAAATTTTACTTTGCATTCCAATAATTTAGTATTTTAAATTGAATACAAATTTTGGTTTGCATTTGAATAATCAATTATATACTATCATTCTTTACGAAATTTTTTTGAATGAAACGGGCAAGCAAATGTACGAAACATGAATTTTAGGTGCAAACAAAGATTGCGGATAAATATTTTAAATTGAAGACAAATTTTGGTTTGAATTTGAATAATTTAGTATTTACTAGCATTATTTACGAAAAATCTATTAGAGATTATTTTGGGTGAAACGAGCAAACAAACGCACAAAACATGAGTTTTAGGTGCAAATAAAGATTTTGGAGAAATATTTTAAATTGAATACAAATTTTGGTTTGCATTTGAAAAATTTAGTATTTTGTATGATTGTTTATGAAAAATCTATCCGAGTTTTTTTTGAATGAAACGAGCAAACAAATGCACGAAACTTGAGTTTTAGGTGCAAACAAAGATTGTGGAGAAATATTTTAAATTGATTACAAATTTTTGTTTGCATTTGAATAATTAATTATTTACTATCATTCTTTACGAAAAATCTATCAGAGTTTTTTAGCATGAAACGAGCGAACAAACGCACAAAACATGAGCTTTAGGTGCAAACAAAGATTGTGGAGAAATATTTTAAAATGAATACAAATTTTGGGTTGCATTCCAATAATTTAGTATTTACCATCATTCTTTACATAAAATCTAGCCAAGTTTTTTAGCATGAAACGAGCGAACAAACGCATGAAACATGAGTTTTAGGGGGCACACAAAGATTGTGGAGAAATATTTTAAAATGAATGCAAATTTTAGTTTGCGTTTGAATGATTTAGTATTTACTATCCTTCTTTACGAAAAATCTATCCGAGTTTTTTTTTGAATGAAACGGTCAAACAAATGCACGAAACTTGAGTTTTAGGTGCAAACAAAGATTGTGGAGAAATATTTTAAATTGAATACAAATTTTAGTTTGCATTTGAATAATTTAGTATTTACAATCATTATTTACGAAAAATCTATTCGAGTTTTTTTTCGGTGAAACGAGCAAACAAACGCACAAAACATGAGTTTTAGGTGCAAACAAAGATTTTGGGGAAATATTTTAAATTGAATACAAATTTTGATTTGCATTTGAATAATTTAGTATTTAGTGTGATTGTTTACGAAAAATCTATTCGTGTTTTTTTTGAATGAAACGAGCAAACAAATGCACGAAACTTGAGTTTTAGGTGCAAACAAAGATTGGGCAGAAATATTTTAAATTGAATACAAATTTTTGTTTGCATTTGAATAATTAATTATTTACTATATTTCTTTACGACAAATCTCTCTGAGTTCTTTAGCATCAAACAAGCGAACAAACGCACAAAACATGAGTTTTAGGTGCAAACAAAGATTGTGGAGAAATATTTTAAAATGAATACAAATTTTGGGTCGCATTCCAATAATTTAGTATTTACCATCATTCTTTACATAAAATCTGGCCAAGTTTTTTAGCATGAAACGAGCGAACAAACGCATAAAACATGAGTTTTAGGGAGCACACAAAAATTGTGGAGAAATATTTTAAAATGAATACAAATTTTGGTTTGCGTTTGAATAATTTAGTATTTACATCATTCTTTACGAAAAATCTATCCATGCTTTTTTTTTTTGAATGAAACGAGCAAACAAATGCACGAAACTTGAGTTTTTGGTGCAATCAAAGATTGTGCAGAAATATTTTAAATTGAATACAAATTTTTGTTTGCATTTGAGTAATTAATTATTTACTATTATTCTTTACGAAAAATCTATATGAGTTTTTTAGCATGAAACGAGCGAACAAACGCACAAAACATGAGTTTTAGGTGCAAACAAAGATTGTGGAGAAATATTTTAAAATGAATACAAATTTTGGGTTGCATTCCAATAATTTAGTATTTACCATCATTCTTTACATAAAATCTAGCCAATTTTTTGAGCATGAAACGAGCGAACAAACGCATGAAACATGAGTTTTAGGGGGCACACAAAAATTGTAGAGAAACATTTTAAAATGAATACAAATTTTGGTTTGCGTTTGAATAATTTAGTATTTACTACCATTCTTTACGAAAAATCTATCCTTGTTTTTTTTTTTTGAATGAAACGAGCAAGCATATGCACGAAACTTGAATTTTAGGTGCAAACAAAGATTGCGGTGAAATATTTTAAATTCAATACAAATTTTGGTTTGCATTTGAATAATTTAGTATTTACTATCATTATTTACGAAAAATCTATTCGAGTTTTTTTTCGGTGAAACGAGCAAACAAACGCACAAAACATGAGTTTTAGGTGCAAACAAATATTTTGGAGAAATATCTTAAATTGAATACAAATTTTGGTTTCCATTTGAATAATTTAGTATTTTGTATGATTGTTTACGAAAAATCTATCCGATTTTTTTTTGAATGAAACGAGCAAACAAATGCACGAAACTTGAGTTTTTGGTGCAAACAAAGATTGTGCAGAAATATTTTATATTGAATACAAATTTTTGTTTGCATTTGACTAATTAATTATTTACTATCATTCTTTACGAAAAATCTATATGAGTTTTTTAGCATGAAACGAGCGAACAAACGCAAAAAACATGAGTTTTAGGTGCAAACAAAGATTGTGGAGAATTATTTTAAAATGAATACAAATTTTGGGTCGCATTCCAATAATTTAGTATTTACCATCATTCTTTACATAAAATCTAGCCAAGTTTTTGAGCATGAAACGAGCGAACAAACGCATGAAACATGAGTTTTAGGGGGCACACGAAAATTGTAGAGAAACATTTTAAAATGAATACAAATTTTGGTTTGCGTTTGAATAATTTAGTATTTACTAGCATTCTTTACGAAAAATCTATCCATGTTTTTTTTTTTTTAATGAAACGAGCAAGCATATGCACGAAACTTGAATTTTAGGTGCAAACAAAGATTGCGGTGAAATATTTTAAATTCAATACAAATTTTGGTTTGCATTTGAATAATTTAGTATTTACTATCATTATTTACGAAAAGTCTATTCGAGTTTTTTTTCGGTGAAACGAGCAAACAAACGCACAAAACATGAGTTTTAGGTGCAAACAAAGATTTTGGAGAAATATTTTAAATTGAATACAAATATCGGTTTGCATTTGAATAATTTAGTATTTAGTATGATTGTTTACGAAAAATCTATCCGAATTTTTTTTGAATGAAACTAGCAAACAAATATACGAGACTTGAGTTTTAGGTGCAAACAAAGATTGTGCAGAAATATTATAAATTGAATACAAATTTTTGTTTGCATTTGAATAATTAATTATTTGCTATAATTCTTTACGAAACATCTATCAGAGTTTTAGCACGAAACGAGCGGACAAATGCACAAAACATGAGTTTTAGGTGCAAACATAGATTGTGGAGAAATATTTTAAAATGAATATAAATTTTGGGTCGCATTCCAATAATTTAGTATTTACCATCACTCTTTATATAAAATCTAGCCATGTTTTTTAGCATGAAACGAGCGAACAAACGCATGAAACATGAGTTTTAGGGGGCACACAAAAATTGTAGAGAAATATTTTAAAATGAATACAAATTTTGGTTTGCGTTGAATAATTTAGTATTTACGATCATTCTTTACGAAAAATCTATCCATGTTTTTTTTTTTGAATGAAAGGAGCAAGCAAATGCACGAAACTTGAATTTTTGGTGCAAACAAAGATTGCGGAGAAATATTTTATATTGAATACAAATTTTGGTTTGCATTTGAATAATTTAGTATTTACTATCATTATTTACGAAAAATCTATTCGAGATTTTTTTGGGTGAAACGAGCTAACAAACGCACAAAACATGAGTTTTAGGTGCAAACAAAGATTTTGGAGAAATTTTTTAAATTGAATACAAATTTTGGTTTGCGTTTGAATAATTTAGTATTTTGTATGATTGTTTACGAAAATCTATCCGAGTTTTTTTTGAGTGAAACGAGCAAACAAATGCACGAAACTTGAGTATTAGGTGCAAAGAAAGATTGTGGAGAAATATTTTAAATTGATTACCAATTTTTGTTTGCATTTGAATAATTAATTATTTACTGTCATTCTTTACGAAAAATCTATCAGAGTTTTTTAGCATGAAACGAGCGAACAAACGCACAAAACATGAGTTTTAGGTGCAAACAAAGATTGTGGAGAAATATTTTAAAATGAATACAAATTTTGGGTTGCATTCCAATAATTTAGTATTTACCATCATTCTTTACATAAAATCTAGCCAAGTTTTTTAGCATGAAACGAGCGAACAAACGCATGAAACATGAGTTTTAGGGGGGGCAAACAAAGATTGTGGAGAAATATTTTAAAATGAATGCAAATTTTAGTTTGCATTTGAATGATTTAGTATTTACTATCCTTCTTTACGAAAAATCTATCCGAGTTTTCTTTTGAATGAAACGGGCAAACAAATGCACGACACTTCAGTTTTAGGTGCAAACAAAGATTGTGGAGAAATTTTTTAAATTGAATACAAATTTTAGTTTGCATTTGAATAATTTAGTATTTACTATCATTATTTACGAAAAATCTATTCGAGTCTTTTTCGGTGAAACGAGCAAACAAACGCACAAAACATGAGTTTTAGGCGCAAACAAAGATTGTGGAGAAATATTTTAAAATGAATACAAATTTTGGGTTGCATTCCAATAATTTAGTATTTACCATCATTCTTTACATCAAATCTAGCCAAGTTTTTTAGCATGAAACGAGCGAACAAACGCATAAAACATGAGTTTTAGGGGGCACACAAAAATTGTGGAGAAATATTTTAAAATGAATACGAATTTTGGTATGCGTTTGAATAATTTAGTATTTACTACCATTCTTTACGAAAAATCTATCCATGTTTTTTTTTTTGAATGAAACGTGCAAGCATATGCACGAAACTTGAGTTTTTGGTGCAAACAAAGATTGTGCAGAAATAATTTAAATTGAATACAAATTTTTGTTTGCATTTGAATAATTAATTATTTACTATCATTCTTTACGAAAAATCTATCAGAGTTTTTTGGCATGAAACGAGCGAACAAACGCACAAAACATGAGTTTTAGGTGCAAACAAAGATTGGGGAGAAATATTTTAAAATGAATACAAATTTTGGGTTGCATTCCAATAATTTAGTATTTACCATCATTCTTTACATAAAATCCAGCCAAGTTTTTTAGCATGAAACGAGCGAACAAACGCATGCAACATGACTTTTAGGGGGGCACACAAAGATTGTGGAGAAATATTTTAAAATGAATCCAAATTTTAGTTTGCATTTGAATGATTTAGTATTTACTATCCTTCTTTACGAAAAATCTATCCGAGTTTTCTTTTGAATGAAACGGGCAAACAAATGCACGAAACTTGAGTTTTAGGTGCAAACAAAGATTGTGGAGAAATATTTTAAATTGAATACAAATTTTAGTTTGCATTTGAATAATTTAGTTTTTACTATCATTATTTACGAAAAATCTATTCGAGTCCTTTTCGGTGAAACGAGCAAACAAACGCACAAAACATGAGTTTTAGGTGCAAACAAAGATTGTGGAGAAATATTTTAAAATGAATACAAATTTTGGGTTGCATTCCAATAATTTAGTATTTACCATCATTCTTTACATCAAATCTAGCCAAGTTTTTTAGCATGAAACGAGCGAACAAACGCATAAAACATGAGTTTTAGGGGGCACACAAAAATTGTGGAGAAATATTTTAAAATGAATACGAATTTTGGTTTGCGTTTGAATAATTTAGTATTTACTACCATTCTTTACGAAAAATCTATCCATGTTTTTTTTTTTGAATGAAACGTGCAAGCATATGCGCGAAACTTGAATTTTAGGTGCAAACAAAGATTGCTGAGAAATATTTTAAATTGAATACAAATTTTGGTTTGCATTTGAATAATTTAGTATTTTGTATGATTGTTTACGAAAAATCTATCCGAGTTTCTTTTGAATGAAACGAGCAAACAAATGCACGAAACTTGAGTTTTTGGTGCAAACAAAGATTGTGCAGAAATAATTTAAATTGAATACAAATTTTTGTTTGCATTTGAATAATTAATTATTTACTATCATTCTTTACGAAAAATCTATCAGAGTTTTTTGGCATGAAACGAGCGAACAAACGCACAAAACATGAGTTTTAGGTGCAAACAAAGATTGGGGAGAAATATTTTAAAATGAATACAAATTTTGGGTTGCATTCCAATAATTTAGTATTTACCATCATTCTTTACATAAAATCTAGCCAAGTTTTTTAGCATGAAACGAGCGAACAAACGCATGAAACATGACTTTTAGGGGGCACACAAAGATTGTGGAGAAATATTTTAAAATGAATCCAAATTTTAGTTTGCATTTGAATGATTTAGTATTTACTATCCTTCTTTACGAAAAATCTATCCGAGTTTTCTTTTGAATGAAACGGGCAAACAAATGCACGAAACTTGAGTTTTAGGTGCAAACAAAGATTGTGGAGAAATATTTTAAATTGAATACAAATTTTAGTTTGCATTTGAATAATTTAGTTTTTACTATCATTATTTACGAAAAATCTATTCGAGTCCTTTTCGGTGAAACGAGCAAACAAACGCACAAAACATGAGTTTTAGGTGCAAACAAAGATTGTGGAGAAATATTTTAAAATGAATACAAATTTTGGGTTGCATTCCAATAATTTAGTATTTACCATCATTCTTTACATCAAATCTAGCCAAGTTTTTTAGCATGAAACGAGCGAACAAACGCATAAAACATGAGTTTTAGGGGGCACACAAAAATTGTGGAGAAATATTTTAAAATGAATACGAATTTTTGTTTGCGTTTGAGTAATTTAGTATTTACTACCATTCTTTACGAAAAATCTATCCATGTTTTTTTTTTTGAATGAAACGTGCAAGCATATGCACGAAACTTGAATTTTAGGTGCAAACAAATATTGCTGAGAAATATTTTAAATTGAATACAAATTTTGGTTTGCATTTGAATAATTTAGTATTTACTTTCATTATTTACGAAAAATCTATTCGAGATTTTTTTGGGTGAAACGAGCAAACAAACGCACAAAACGTGAGTTTCATGTGCAAACAAAGATTTTGGAGAAATATTTTAAATTGAATACAAATTTTGGTTTGCATTTGAATAATTTAGTATTTTGTATGATTGTTTACGAAAAATCTATCCGAGTTTTTTTTGAATGAAACGAGCAAACAAATGCACGAAACTTGAGTTTTTGGTGCAAACAAAGATTGTGCAGAAATAATTTAAATTGAATACAAATTTTTGTTTGCATTTGAATAATTAATTATTTACTATCATTCTTTACGAAAACTCTATCAGAGTTTTTTGGCATGAAACGAGCGAACAAACGCACAAAACATGAGTTTTAGGTGCAAACAAAGATTGGGGAGAAATATTTTAAAATGAATACAAATTTTGGGTTGCATTCCAATAATTTAGTATTTACCATCCTTCTTTACATAAAATCTAGCCAAGTTTTTTAGCATGAAACGAGCGAAAAAACGCATGAAACATGACTTTTAGGGGGCACACAAAGATTGTGGAGAAATATTTTAAAATGAATCCAAATTTTAGTTTGCATTTGAATGATTTAGTATTTACTATCCTTCTTTACGAAAAATCTATCCGAGTTTTCTTTTGAATGAAACGGGCAAACAAATGCACGAAACTTGAGTTTTAGGTGCAAACAAAGATTGTGGAGAAATATTTTAAATTGAATACAAATTTTAGTTTGCATTTGAATAATTTAGTTTTTACTATCATTATTTACGAAAAATCTATTCGAGTCCTTTTCGGTGAAACGAGGAAACAAACGCACAAAACATGAGTTTTAGGTGCAAACAAAGATTGTGGAGAAATATTTTAAAATGAATACAAATTTTGGGTTGCATTCCAATAATTTAGTATTTACCATCATTCTTTACATCAAATCTAGCCAAGTTTTTTAGCATGAAACGAGCGAACAAACGCATAAAACATGAGTTTTAGGGGGCACACAAAAATTGTGGAGAAATATTTTAAAATGAATACGAATTTTGGTTTGCGTTTGAGTAATTTAATATTTACTACCATTCTTTACGAAAAATCTATCCATGTTTTTTTTTTTGAATGAAACGTGCAAGCATATGCACGAAACTTGAATTTTAGGTGCAAACAAAGATTGCTGAGAAATATTTTAAATTGAATACAAATTTTGGTCTGCATTTGAATAATTTAGTATTTACTTTCATTATTTAAGAAAAATCTATTCGAGATTTTTTTGGGTGAAACGAGCAAACAAACGCACAAAACGTGAGTTTCATGTGCAAACAAAGATTTTGGAGAAATATTTTAAATTGAATACAAATTTTGGTTTGCATTTGAATAATTTAGTATTTTGTATGATTGTTTACGAAAAATCTATCCGAGTTTTTTTTGAATGAAACGAGCAAACAAATGCACGAAACTTGAGTTTTTGGTGCAAACAAAGATTGTGCAGAAATAATTTAAATTGAATACAAATTTTTGTTTGCATTTGAATAATTAATTATTTACTATCATTCTTTACGAAAAATCTATCAGAGTTTTTTGGCATGAAACGAGCGAACAAACGCACAAAACATGAGTTTTAGGTGCAAACAAAGATTGGGGAGAAATATTTTAAAATGAATACAAATTTTGGGTTGCATTCCAATAATTTAGTATTTACCATCCTTCTTTACATAAAATCTAGCCAAGTTTTTTAGCATGAAACGAGCGAACAAACGCATGAAACATGACTTTTAGGGGGCACACAAAGATTGTGGAGAAATATTTTAAAATGAATCCAAATTTTAGTTTGCATTTGAATGATTTAGTATTTACTATCCTTCTTTACGAAAAATCTATCCGAGTTTTCTTTTGAATGAAACGGGCAAACAAATGCACGAAACTTGAGTTTTAGGTGCAAACAAAGATTGTGGAGAAATATTTTAAATTGAATACAAATTTTAGTTTGCATTTGAATAATTTAGTTTTTACTATCATTATTTACGAAAAATCTATTCGAGTCCTTTTCGGTGAAACGAGGAAACAAACGCACAAAACATGAGTTTTAGGTGCAAACAAAGATTGTGGAGAAATATTTTAAAATGAATACAAATTTTGGGTTGCATTCCAATAATTTAGTATTTACCATCATTCTTTACATCAAATCTAGCCAAGTTTTTTAGCATGAAACGAGCGAACAAACGCATAAAACATGAGTTTTAGGGGGCACACAAAAATTGTGGAGAAATATTTTAAAATGAATACGAATTTTGGTTTGCGTTTGAGTAATTTAATATTTACTACCATTCTTTACGAAAAATCTATCCATGTTTTTTTTTTTGAATGAAACGTGCAAGCATATGCACGAAACTTGAATTTTAGGTGCAAACAAAGATTGCTGAGAAATATTTTAAATTGAATACAAATTTTGGTCTGCATTTGAATAATTTAGTATTTACTTTCATTATTTAAGAAAAATCTATTCGAGATTTTTTTGGGTGAAACGAGCAAACAAACGCACAAAACGTGAGTTTCATGTGCAAACAAAGATTTTGGAGAAATATTTTAAATTGAATACAAATTTTGGTTTGCATTTGAATAATTTAGTATTTTGTATGATTGTTTACGAAAAATCTATCCGAGTTTTTTTTGAATGAAACGAGCAAACAAATGCACGAAACTTGAGTTTTTGGTGCAAACAAAGATTGTGCAGAAATAATTTAAATTGAATACAAATTTTTGTTTGCATTTGAATAATTAATTATTTACTATCATTCTTTACGAAAAATCTATCAGAGTTTTTTGGCATGAAACGAGCGAACAAACGCACAAAACATGAGTTTTAGGTGCAAACAAAGATTGGGGAGAAATATTTTAAAATGAATACAAATTTTGGGTTGCATTCCAATAATTTAGTATTTACCATCCTTCTTTACATAAAATCTAGCCAAGTTTTTTAGCATGAAACGAGCGAACAAACGCATGAAACATGACTTTTAGGGGGCACACAAAGATTGTGGAGAAATATTTTAAAATGAATCCAAATTTTAGTTTGCATTTGAATGATTTAGTATTTACTATCCTTCTTTACGAAAAATCTATCCGAGTTTTCTTTTGAATGAAACGGGCAAACAAATGCACGAAACTTGAGTTTTAGGTGCAAACAAAGATTGTGGAGAAATATTTTAAATTGAATACAAATTTTAGTTTGCATTTGAATAATTTAGTTTTTACTATCATTATTTACGAAAAATCTATTCGAGTCCTTTTCGGTGAAACGAGGAAACAAACGCACAAAACATGAGTTTTAGGTGCAAACAAAGATTGTGGAGAAATATTTTAAAATGAATACAAATTTTGGGTTGCATTCCAATAATTTAGTATTTACCATCATTCTTTACATCAAATCTAGCCAAGTTTTTTAGCATGAAACGAGCGAACAAACGCATAAAACATGAGTTTTAGGGGGCACACAAAAATTGTGGAGAAATATTTTAAAATGAATACGAATTTTGGTTTGCGTTTGAGTAATTTAATATTTACTACCATTCTTTACGAAAAATCTATCCATGTTTTTTTTTTTGAATGAAACGTGCAAGCATATGCACGAAACTTGAATTTTAGGTGCAAACAAAGATTGCTGAGAAATATTTTAAATTGAATACAAATTTTGGTCTGCATTTGAATAATTTAGTATTTACTTTCATTATTTAAGAAAAATCTATTCGAGATTTTTTTGGGTGAAACGAGCAAACAAACGCACAAAACGTGAGTTTCATGTGCAAACAAAGATTTTGGAGAAATATTTTAAATTGAATACAAATTTTGGTTTGCATTTGAATAATTTAGTATTTTGTATGATTGTTTACGAAAAATCTATCCGAGTTTTTTTTGAATGAAACGAGCAAACAAATGCACGAAACTTGAGTTTTTGGTGCAAACAAAGATTGTGCAGAAATATTTTAAATTGAATACAAATTTTTGTTTGCATTTGAATAATTAATTATTTACTATCATTCTTTACGAAAAATCTATCAGAGTTTTTTGGCATGAAACGAGCGAACAAACGCACAAAACATGAGTTTTAGGTGCAAACAAAGATTGGGGAGAAATATTTTAAAATGAATACAAATTTTGGGTTGCATTCCAATAATTTAGTATTTACCATCCTTCTTTACATAAAATCTAGCCAAGTTTTTTAGCATGAAACGAGCGAACAAACGCATGAAACATGACTTTTAGGGGGCACACAAAGATTGTGGAGAAATATTTTAAAATGAATCCAAATTTTAGTTTGCATTTGAATGATTTAGTATTTACTATCCTTCTTTACGAAAAATCTATCCGAGTTTTCTTTTGAATGAAACGGGCAAACAAATGCACGAAACTTGAGTTTTAGGTGCAAACAAAGATTGTGGAGAAATATTTTAAATTGAATACAAATTTTAGTTTGCATTTGAATAATTTAGTATTTACTATCATTATTTACGAAAAATCTATTCGAGTCCTTTTCGGTGAAACGAGCAAACAAACGCACAAAACATAAGTTTTAGGTGCAAACAAAGATTGTGGAGAAATATTTTAAAATGAATACAAATTTTCGGTTGCATTCCAATAATTTAGTATTTACCATCATTCTTTACATAAAATCTAGCCAAGTTTTTTAGCATGAAACGAGCGAACAAACACATAAAACATGAGTTTTAGGGGGCACACAAAAATTGTGGAGAAATATTTTAAAATGAATACGAATTTTGGTTTGCGTTTGAATAATTTAGTATTTACTACCATTCTTTACGAAAAATCTATCCATGTTTTTTTTTTTGAATGAAACGTGCAAGCATATGCACGAAACTTGAATTTTAGGTGCAAACAAAGATTGCGGAGAAATATTTTAAATTGAATACAAATTTTGGTTTGCATTTGAATAATTTAGTATTTACTTTCATTATTTACGAAAAATCTATTCGAGATTTTTTTGGGTGAAACGAGCAAACAAACGCACAAAACGTGAGTTTCAGGTGCAAACAAAGATTTTGGAGAAATATTTTATATTGAATACAAATTTTGGTTTGCATTTGAATAATTAAGTATTTTGTATGATTGTTTACGAAAAATCTATCCGAGTTTTTTTTGAATGAAACGAGCAAACAAATGCACGAAACTTGAGTTTTTGGTGCAAACAAAGATTGTGCAGAAATATTTTAAATTGAATACAAATTTTTGTTTGCATTTGAATAATTAATTATTTACTATCATTCTTTACGAAAAATCTATATGAGTATTTTAGCATGAAACGAGCGAACAAACGCACAAGACATGAGTTTTAGGTGCAAACAAAGATTGTGGAGAAATATTTTAAAATGAATACAAATTTTGGGTCGCATTCCTATAATTTAGTATTTACCATCATTCTTTACATAAAATCTAGCCAAGTTTTTTAGCATGAAACGAGCGAACAAACGCATGAAACATGAGTTTTAGGGGGCAAACAAAGATTGTGGACAAATATTTTAAAATCAATGCAAATTTTTGTTTGGGGTTGAATGATTTTGTATTTACTATCCTTTTTTACAAAAAATCTGTCCGAGTTTTTTTTTGAATGAAACGAGCAAACAAACGCACAAAACATGAGTTTTAGGTGCAAACAAAGATTTTGGAGAAATATTTTAAATTGAATACAAATTTCGGTTCGCATTTGAATAATTTAGTATTTAGTATGATTGTTTACGAAAAATCTATCCGAGTTTTTTTTGAATGAAACTAGCAAACAAATGTACCAAACTTGAGTTTTAGGTGCAAACAAAGATTGTGCAGAAATATTTTAAATTGAATTCAAATTTTTGTTTGCATTTGAATAATTAATTATTTGCTATAATTCTTTACAAAAAATCTATCAGAGTTTTTAGCATGAAACGAGCGAACAATCGCACAAAACATGAGTTTTAGGTGCAAATAAAGATTGTGGAGAAATATTTTAAAACGAATACAAATTTTGGGTTGCATTCGAATAATTTAGTATTTACCATCACTCTTTACATAAAATCTAGCCAAGTTTTTTAGCATGAAACGAGCGAACAAACGCATGAAACATGAGTTTTAGGGGGCACACAAAAATTGTGGGGAAATATTTTAAAATGAATCCAAATTTTGGTTTGCGTTGAATAATATAGTATTTACTATCATTCTTTACGAAAAATCTATCCATGTTTTTTTTTTTGAATGAAACGAGCAAGCAAATGCACGAAACTTGAATTTTTGGTGCAAACAAAGATTGCGGAGAAATATTTTATATTGAATACAAATTTTGGTTTGCATTTGAATAATTTAGTATTTACTATCATTATTTACGAAAAATCTATTCGAGATTTTTTTGGGTGAAACGAGCTAACAAACGCACAAAACATGAGTTTTAGGTGCAAACAAAGATTTTGGAGAAATATTTTAAATTGAATACAAATTTTGGTTTGCATTTGAATAATTTAGTATTTTGTATGATTGTTTACGAAAAATCTATCCGAGTTTTTTTTGAATGAAACGAGCAAACAAATGCACGAAACTTCAGTCTTAGGTGCAAACAAAGATTGTGGAGAAATATTTTAAATTGAATACAAATTTTGGTTTGCATTTGAATAATTTAGTATTTAATAGCATTATTTACGAAAAATCTATTCGAGATTATTTTGGGTGAAACGAGCAAACAAACGCACAAAACATGAGTTTTAGGTGCAAATAAAGATTTTGGAGAAATATTTTAAATTGAATACAAATTTTTGTTTGCATTTGAATAATTTAGTATTTTGTATGATTGTTTACGAAA
This sequence comes from Juncus effusus, assembly GCA_027726005.1. Lineage (NCBI taxonomy): Eukaryota > Viridiplantae > Streptophyta > Magnoliopsida > Poales > Juncaceae > Juncus > Juncus effusus. The sequence goes on along the minus strand of CM050908.1, from coordinate 3,933,953 downwards.
AATCTATCCGAATTTTTTTTGAATGAAACGAGCAAACAAATGCACGAAACTTGAGTTTTAGGTGCAAACAAAGATTGTGGAGAAATATTTTAAATTGATTACAAATTTTTGTTTGCATTTGAATAATTAATTATTTACTATCATTCTTTACGAAAAATCTATCAGAGTATTTTAGCATGAAACGAGCGAACAAACGCACAAAACATGAGTTTTAGGTGCAAACTAAGATTGTGGAGAAATATTTTAAAATGAATACAAATTTTGGGTTGCATTCCAATAATTTAGTATTTACCATCATTCTTTACATAAAATCTAGCCAAGTTTTTTAGCATGAAACGAGCGAACAAACGCATGAAACATGAGTTTTAGGGGGCACACAAAGATTGTGGAGAAATATTTTAAAATGAATGCAAATTTTAGTTTGCGTTTGAATATTTACTATTTACTATCCTTCTTTACGAAAAAGCTATCCATGTTTGTTTTTTTGAATGAGAGAAGCAAGCAAATGCACGAAACTTGAATTTTAGGTGCAAACAAAGATTGCGGATAAATATTTTAAATTGAATACAAATTTTGGTTTGCATTTGAATAATTTAGTATTTACTATCATTATTTACGAAAAATCTATTCGAGTTTTTTTTCGGTGAAACGAGCAAACAAACGCACAAAACATGAGTTTTAGGTGCAAACAAAGATTTTGGAGAAATATTTTAAATTGAATACTAATTTTGGTTTGCATTTGAATAATTTAGTATTTAGTGTGATTGTTTATGAAAAAACTATCCGAGTTTTTTTTGAATGAAACGAGCGAACAAACGCATGAAACATGAGTTTTAGGGGGCAAACAAAGATTGTGGACAAATATTTTAAAATCAATGCAAATTTTTGTTTGGGGTTGAATGATTTAGTATTTACTATCCTTTTTTACAAAAAATCTGTCCGAGTTTTTTTTTGAATGAAACGAGCAAACAAACGCACAAAACATGAGTTTTAGGTGCAAACAAAGATTTTGGAGAAATATTTTAAATTGAATACAAATTTCGGTTTGCATTTGAATAATTTAGTATTTAGTATGATTGTTTACGAAAAATCTATCCGAGTTTTTTTTGAATGAAACTAGCAAACAAATGTACCAAACTTGAGTTTTAGGTGCAAACAAAGATTGTGCAGAAATATATTAAATTGAATACAAATTTTTGTTTGCATTTGAATAATTAATTATTTACTATCATTCTTTACGAAAAATCTATCAAAGTTTTTAGCATGAAACGAGCGAACAAATGCACAAAATATGAGTTTTAGGTGCAAACAAAGATTGTGGAGAAGTATTTTAAAATGAATACAAATTTTGGTTTGTATTGGAATAATCAATTATTTACTATCATTCTTTACGAAAAATCTATCAGAGTTTTTTCGCATGAAATGAGCAAACAAACGCATGAAATATGAGTTTTAGGGGTTAACAAAGATTGTGGAGAAATATTTTAAATTGAATACAAATTTTGTATTGCATTTGAATAATTTAGTATTTACAATCGATCTTTACGAAAAATCTGTCTAAGTTTTTTAGCGTGAAAGGAGCGAACAAACGCATGAAACATCAGTTTTAGGTGCAAACAAAGATTGTGGACAAATATTTTAAATTGAATAAAAATTTTGGTTCGCATTTGCATAATTAGTTATTTACTATCATTCTTTACGAAAAATCTGTCCGAGTTTTTTTTGATTGAAACGAGCGAACAAACGCGCGAAACATGAGTTTTAGGAGTAAAGAAAGGTCTAGCCGAGTATTTTAGCATGAAACGAGCGAATAAACGAATGAAACATCAGTTTCAGGGGCACACAACAGTTGCGGAGAAATATTTTAAAATCAATACAAATTTTTCTTTGCATTCCAATAATTTAGTATTTACCATCATTCTTTACATAAAATCTAGCCGAGTTTTTTAGCATGAAACGAGCGAACAAACGCATGCAACATGAGTTTTAGGGGCACACAAAAATTGTGGAGAAATATTTTAAAATCAATACAAATTTTGGTTTGCGTTTGAATAATTTAGTATTTACTATCATTCTTTACGAAAAATCTATCCATGTTTTTTTTTGAATGAAACGAGCAAGCAAATGCACGAAACCTGAATGTTAGGTGCAAACAAAGATTGCAGAGAAATATTTTAAATTGAATACAAATTTTGGTTTGCATTTGAATAATTTAGTATTTACCGTCATTCTTTACGTAAAATCTACCCGAGTTTTTTAGCATGAAAGGAGCGAACAAACCCATGAAACATCAGTTTTAGGTGCAAACAAAGATTGTGGAGAAATATTAAATTGAATAAAAATTTTGGTTTGCATTTGCATCATTAATTATTTACTATCATTCTTTACGAAAAATCTTTCCGAGTTTTTTTTGAACGAGCGAACATATGCGCGAAAAATGAGTTTTAGGAGTAAACAAAGATCTAGCCGAGTATTTTAGCATGAAAAGAGCGAACAAACACATGAAATATGAGTTTTAGGGGGCACACAAATTTTGTGGAGAAATATTTTAAATGAATACAAATTTTGGTTTGCGTTTGAATAATTTACTATTTACTATCCTTCTTTACGAAAAATCTATCCGGGTTTTTTTTTGAATGAAACGAGCAAACAAATGCACGAAACTTGAGTTTTAGGTGCAAACAAAGATTGTGGAGAAATATTTTAAATTGAATACAAATTTTGGTTCGCATTTGAATAATTTAGTATTTAGTATCATTGTTTACGAAAGATCCATTCGAGTTTTTTTTGGTGAAACGAGCAAACAAACGCACAAAACATGAGTTTTAGGTGCAAACAAAGATTTTGGAGAAATATTTTAAATTGAATACAAATTTTGGTTTGCATTAGAATAATTTAGTATTTAGTATGATTGTTTACGAAAAATCTATCCGAATTTTTTTTGAATGAAACGAGCAAACAAATGCACGAAACTTGACTTTTAGGTGCAAACAAAGATTGTGGAGAAATATTTTAAATTGAATACAAATTTTTGGTTTGCATTTGAATAATTAATTATTTACTATCATTCTTTACGAAAAATCTATCAGAGTCTTTTAGCATGAAACGAGCGAACAAACGCACAAAACATGAGTTTTAGGTGCAAACAAAGATTGTGGAGAAATATTTTAGAATGAATACAAATTTTGGGTTGCATTCCAATAATTTAGTATTTACCATCTTACATAAAATCTAGCCATGTTTTTTAGCATGAAACGAGCGAACAAACGCATGAAACATGAATTTTAGGGGCACACAGAGATTGTCGAGAAATATTTTAAAATGAATACAAATTTTGGTTTGCGTTTGAATAATTTAGTATTTACTATCATTCTTTATGAAAAATCTATTCGAGTTTTTTTGGATGAAACGAGCAAACAAACGCACAAAACATGAATGTTAGGTGCAAACAAAGAATGTGGAGAAATATTTTAAATTGAACATAAATTTTTGTTTGCATTGGAATAATCAATTATTTACTATCATTCTTTACGAAAAATCTATCAGAGTTTTTTAGCATGAAATGAGCAAACGAACGCATGAAATACGATTTTTAGCGGTTCACAAAGATTATGGAGAAATATTTTAAATTGAATAAAAATTTTGTTTTGCATTTGCATAATTAATTATTTAATATCATTCTATACGAAAATCTGTCCGAGTTTTTTTTGATTGAAACCAGCGAACAAACGCGCGAAACATGAGTTTTAGCAGTAAAGAAAGGTCTAGCCGAGTATTTTAGCATGAAACGAGCGAACAAACGAATGAAACATCAGTTTTAAAATGAATACAAATTTTGCTTTGCATTCCAACAATTTAGTATTTACCATCATTTTTTACATAAAATCTAGCCGAGTTTTTTAGCATGAAACGAGCGAACAAACGCATGCAACATGAGTTTTAGGGGCACACAAAAATTGTGGAGAAATATTTTAAAATGAATACAAATTTTGGTTTGCGTTTGAATAATTTAGTATTTACTATCATTCTTTACGAAAAATCTATCCATGTTTTTTTTTTAATGAAACGAGCAAGCAAATGCACGAAACATGAATTTTAGGTGCAAACAAAGATTGCGGAGAAATATTTTAAATTGAATACAAATTTTGGTTTGCATTTGAATAATTTAGTATTTACCGTCATTCTTTACATAAAATCGACCCGAGTTTTTTAGCATGAAAGGAGCGAACCAACGCATGAAACATTAGATTTAGGTGCAAACAAAGATTGTGGAGAAATATTTTAAATTGAATAAAAATTTTGGTTTGCATTTGCATAATTAATTACAAACACACAAAACATGAGTTTTAGGTTCAAACAAAGGTTGTGGAAAAATATTTTAAATTGAATACAAATTTTGGTTTGCGTTTGAATAATTTACTATTTACTATCATTCTTTTCGAAAAATGTAAGATATCAAAATTTGATTTTGATATTTTTCTATATTTTTCTTAATAAGCGTAATTACCGAAATTTGATTTTGTTTTTCATATTAAATTAAATCGGAAACTTAAGCACACATGGTGATATTCATGTGGGCAAAGGTATAATTTATTTTATATAGTGGGTTGTTAAGTAGTTAAAATATAAGGTTCTAATTGCAAAGGTAAACTATATTACACATATAATCATAGGCATTATTATTATTAGGATTTTCCAAATATGAAACTTAGGGGGTTATATTTGTAAATAAGGAAGAAAAGTCCATCTTGCCAGCCTCATCCTCTTCATGCGCATGAATAAAAGAGGATAGGCCTCTTTCTCTCTCACATGGCCATTCATTTTTTTTTACTCAAATAAGAAGAGAAGAGAGAAAGAGTAAAACCTAGTAAGGATTGATAAAATCTCGACGATTCGAAAAACGAAGGGTATAGCGATATTCTAAACGTTGAGACGAGCAAGTTGATATCCTCATTTGCGCGATTCGGCTCCGTCACCGTAAGCGCGCTTTACAAAGCGAAGGTCTATTTCGACTAAGAACGCGTGTGCGAGACTCCGTCTCGTCAACCGTCGTGTCTTGTGCGTTAGTGAGTGAATTCTTTCCCCTTTTCTCTTATTAAGACTTGCGGTTTTGTGCATATAAGGTCATTGTGTATTTTCATTTTGTATCTTCATATTTACTTCTTTTTATTTGCTATTTTCAATTTAATAATTATGGGTATCCTCATGACCTTATGTTGTGTATGTGAGAAATTATTAGGGTTTCTTAATTAGGGTTTCAAAGTTAGGGTTTCAATAATCGGGACTTGGGATTAGGGTTTTGTGCTAAGTGGGAATTATAGATTCATTATAAAACCGTAAAAAGTAATCTTGGTAATTATAAAAATATATTTCCATTATATATGATTAATTTATTATTAATTAAATTATTTTATTATTGTAATATTTTGGGGAACTTTGAGATGTCACTTTTAATTTGACGGGTTATTTCGGCGAGACTCGTTTGTGAATTGTGTGTTTTGTGGTTAGTAATTCGTGACATCTGATTTGAGGGGAAACGAGCTACTAGACATAGTGAAAATTCCAAATTTAGTTTGGTTCAAGACGCGAGGATATATCCATGGTCGTCAAGGCTCTTGTGTGGGAATACGCGATTCCCGAGCTATGTGATTCTCCAGAAGAGTTGGATTTGCTCTCCGCTCTATCTGGCACTTCAGTTGACCGCTACGCGTACCCTCACTTTGGAATAATATATGGGTTTTATTTATACGTAATGAAAGAATGTGTGAAAGGAATAAACTTCTAAATTTGGATAGCAGTAATGGTACCATATGAGGAATAGTTTTGTGCATTTTTTTTTACTTTAGTAATTCTTTGATTATTTTTAATTCTATAATTATTAGATATTATTGTAATATTTAAAATTAGTAATATTATTTCGGCAAGAATTAGGGTTGCAACTGCACTTGTGGCTAGTCTTAATAAGCTAGACCCAACAATTTACTCACTTAGTCGCTTATGTGACTAACCACTCTTTTGTATTTGATTTTGGGTCTAGGGTTTCAGGACGATGTAGAAGGAACTAGTGGAGCTCGTGTGTGAATGGTGAGTACAACGGTTGTTATCATCACGGAGTAAAAGATGTTGTTGTTTCTAGGTTATGTATATTCTTGTACGGATTGTTTATTAGGGTTTTGTCGATGTATATATGGGCTTCCACATCTGTTCAGGGTTTTGTTGTCTCCGTGATGTAGTTGTTTCATATATATATGTATGTGATGTTTCATATTATATTTTGGCTTTTATGCACACCTATATATATATATGAGTGATGTTGTTTTCGATTTTATTTGTTTTTGTTATCATATGATGCCTCTAGCACACATGTTGTGTGTCGGCGAGTTGTCGCATCTTTATAATTGCGGTGTGACAGCTTTTATGGTATCAGAGCAAAATATCGAAAATAATATTAGAAATCGTCGTGAGAGTGGGGTTTAAAGTCTTGATAGGCATGCCCGTCTTGTGTAAGTATTCTATATCTTGAAATAAAGCCGTATGGTCATACTTTGTTCCGCAGGATAAAATGCCACCTAAGAAGGGACTGGTTAGCGGTCGACCTAGAGGACGGCCTGCAAAATATGAGATGTCGGCTGAGCGGCCGATACAGAGGCGTCGTTATGCGTCACCCCCTCCTTCTCCAGTTGGATCCGAGACTGACCCATGTGCGACTTCACGTGCGCCACGTCAAGCGTCCGCAAGAGTTGAGGTTCCCTTACCTCCACATCCTCCTCCTACTGTAGGCGATCAAAGGGAAGGTGAAGAACAAGCTAATCCCGATGATCGTGGTGATCCAGTACCGCCACAACCATTTGATGCGCTAAGGTTTGTCCAGAACCTAGTTCAGCATGTGGCGGATCAAGTGCGTGAACCAAGACGAGATGCCGAACCGACTCTAGTTTCCCGGATACAGGATTTTATGAAGTTGGAACCGAGGACATTTTCTGGTGCGCGTGATCCGGTCGCAGCTGATAATTGGTTGTTGGAGACAACCTGGAATCTTAAGAGAGCCCAAGTGCCTAGAGGAGATTGGGTGGATGTTGCGGTTACTCGTTTGCAAGGCGAGGCTTTGCAATGGTGGGATCTTCAGCGTCATTCATACACTGAAGGTGGAAGAATGCCGTGGCAATGGTTTGAAGCAGCTTTTGAGGAGTTTTACATCCCTGAGGCTGCGATACGCGATTTTGAGGACCAGTTTCGAGAATTAAATCAGGGTGCATGATCGGTCGATGCATTTATTACGGATTATAACCGACTAGCTAGGTATGCATCAGCGTGGGTACCAAATGAGAAGCGGTTAGTAAGCGAGTTTGTACGTCGCTTACATCCGGAGATAAAGAGGGATGTAGATCAATTCGCAATGGACTATACTTTTGCCGAGGTGTGCGATGCCGCTCGTCATTATGAACGGAATTGGCTAGAACGGAGAGCGAGTGCGGGGCCGCATGTGGATGTTGAGATTGGAGGTGCGCAACGCAATCTAGTACACAACCAAAACCGGTTAACAAAACGGTCGCATGATCATTTTAGGAGGCCCAAGGCGAATAATAATATGGGACAACGACCGCCGCAGCAACATCAGCAACCGTCCTACTGCAGGAGGTGCGGCAGAGCTCATCATGAGAGTCAGTGCTGGAGAGTTCAGGGGCTTTGTTTTAATTGCGGTGAGGCCGGTCATTTTATTAGTAGGTGTCCTCATCCACCTAGGCAGGGAAAACCCATTAAGCTAGCAGTAGGACCGTCACACCGTGGAGGCCAGCTACCTCGAGGAGAGGGGCGTGGTAGTGGAAGGATGGTTGCGGTTAACGCACTAGGAGGGAATGAAGCGGGGACAAGCAAACCAGCAGCAGAACCCGTTATAGGTATATTTATGATCTCTGGTGCACCCGCATTTATTTTATTCGATTCGGGTGCTACACATTCATTTGTGGCTCGTGATTTCATGAATAGCTATAAATGGGAATATTCCACCAATAATGCACCGCTCACGGTTTGTACACCCCTAGGTACGTCGGTGAGTGTTAGTGAGCGTGGTGAGATAAAGTCTGTTGTCATTAATGATCGAGAGTTTCCTGTTGATTTTACCGTTTTGGATATGTTTGAGTTCGATGCCATTTTGGGTATGGATTGGTTGTCGTTGCACGGAGCGACGATTATATGTCGAGAGCAGAGGGTTTATTTCGATTTAGCAGATGGGTCACGCATCAGCGTGAAGGGTCGAAGGCTTGGTCAAAATGTTCCCATCATTTCGGCAATGGCAGCGCATAGGCTAATGTCCGCGAATTGCATGGCTTTTCTTGTTAGCGTACAGGAAAAATCAGGTGAATTGCAGATAGAGGAGATACCAGTAGTTAGAGAGTATGCAGCAGTTTTTCCTGATGAACTTCCAGGTTTACCGCCAAAGAGAGAAATTGATTGTGGGATTACTGTAGTAGCTGGTACCGAACCCGTCTCAAAAATTCCATACCGCATCGCGCCTGCTGAGTTAAAAGAGTTAAAAATTCAGTTGCAGGAGTTGCTAGATAAGGGGTTTATACGGCCTAGTGTATCTCCATGGGGCGCACCTGTTCTCTTTGTGAAAAAGAAGGATGGTACATTACGGTTGTGTGTTGATTATCGTGAACTGAATAAACTCACGGTAAAGAATCGGTATCCTCTTCCTCGCATCGATGATCTGTTTGATCAGTTGAAGGGTGCAACGGTTTTCTCAAAAATCGATCTTCGCACGGGCTATTATCAACTACGAATTAAACCTGACGATATTGACAAGACCGCTTTTCGAACTCGTTATGGGCATTATGAGTTTCTAGTTATGCCGTTTGGCCTGACAAATGCTCCTGCTTCATTTATGGCTTTGATGAACAGTGTGCTTCGCGCTTATCTGCGTTTGTTCGCTCATCTCATGCTAAAAAACAAGGCTAGATTTTCCGTAAAGAATGATAGTAAATACTAAATTATTCAAATGCAAACCAAAATTTGTATTCATTTTAAAATTTTTCTCCACAATCTTTGTGTGCCCGTAAAACTCATGTTTCATGCGTTTGTTCGCTCGTTTCATGCTAAACAACAAGGCTAGATTTTTCGTAAAGAATAATAGAAAATACTAAATTATTCAAATGAAAAACTAAATTTGGATTCGTTTTAAAATATTTCTCCACAATCTTTGTGTGCCCCTAAAACTCATGTAAACACGGCTAGATTTTTCGCAAGGAATGATAGTAAATACTAAATTATTCAAATGCAAACCAAAATTTGTATTCAATTTAAATTATTTCTCCACAATCTTTGTGTGCCCCTAAAACTCATGTTTCATGCGTTTGTTACCTCGTTTCATGCTAAAAAACAAGGCTAGATGTTTCGTGCTGAATGATAGTAAATACTAAATTATTCAAATGCAAACCAAAATTTGTACTCATTTTAAAATATTTCTCCACAATCTTTGTGTGCCCGTAAAACTTATGTTTCATGCATTTGTTCGCTCGTTTCATGCTAAAAAACAAGGGTAGATTTTTCGTAAAGAAGGATAGTAAATACTAAATTATTCAAATGCAAACCAAAATTTGTCTTTATTTTAAAATATTTCTTCACAATCTTTGTGTGCCCCTAAAACTTATGTTTCATACGTTTGTTCGCTCGTTTCATGCTAACAAACAAGGCTAGATGTTTCGTGCAGAATGATAGTAAATACTAAATTATTCAAATGCAAACCAAAATTTGTACTCATTTTAAAATATTTCTCCACAATCTTTGTGTGCCCGTAAAACTCATGTTTCATGCGTTTGTTCGCTCATTTCATGCTAAAAAACAAGGCTAGATTTTCCGTAAAGAATGATAGTAAATACTAAATTATTCAAATGCAAACCAAAATTTCTATTCATTTTAAAATATTTCTCCACAATCTTTGTGTGCCCGTAAAACTCATGTTTCACGCGTTTGTTCGCTCGTTTCATGCTAAAAAACAAGGCAAGATATTTCGTAAAGAATGATAGTAAATACTAAATTATTCAAATGCAAAACAAAATTTGTATTCATTTTAAAAATTTTCTCCACAATCTTTGTGTGCCCGTAAAACTCATGTTTCATGCGTTTGTTCGCTCGTTTCATGCTAAACAACAAGGCTAGATTTTTCGTAAAGAATAATAGAAAATACTAAATTATTCAAATGAAAAACTAAATTTGGATTCGTTTTAAAATATTTCTCCACAATCTTTGTTGTTAGCATGAAACGAGCGAACAAACGCATGAAACATAAGTTTTAGGGGCACACAAAGATTGTCAAGAAATATTTTAAAATAAAGACAAATTTTGGTTTGCATTTGAATAATTTAGTATTTTACTATCCTTCTTTACGAAAAATCGACCCTTGTTTTTTAGCATGAAACGAGCGAACAAACGCATGAAACATAAGTTTTACGGGCACACAAAGATTGTGGAGAAATATTTTAAAATGAGTACAAATTTTGGTTTGCATTTGAATAATTTAGTATTTACTATCATTATGCACGAAACATCTAGCCTTGTTTTTTAGCATGAAACGAGGTAACAAACGCATGAAACATGAGTTTTAGAGGCACACAAAGATTGTGGAGAAATAATTTAAATTGAATACAAATTTTGGTTTGCATTTGAATAATTTAGTATTTACTATCATTCTTTCCGAAAAATCTAGCCGTGTTTACATGAGTATTAGGGGCACACAAAGATTGTGGAGAAATATTTTAAAACGAATCCAAATTTAGTTTTTCATTTGAATAATTTAGTATTTTCTATTATTTTTTACGAAAAATCTAGCCTTGTTGTTTAGCATGAAACGAGCGAACAAACGCATGAAACATGAGTTTTACGGGCACACAAAGATTGTGGAGAAAAATTTTAAAATGAATACAAATTTTGGTTTGCATTTGAATAATTTAGTATTTACTATCATTCTTTACGAAATATCTTGCCTTGTTTTTTAGCATGAAACGAGCGAACAAACGCGTGAAACATGAGTTTTACGGGCACACAAAGATTGTGGAGAAATATTTTAAAATGAATAGAAATTTTGGTTTGCATTTGAATAATTTAGTCTTCACAATCATTCTTTACGGAAAATCTAGCCTTGTTTTTTAGCATGAAATGAGCGAACAAACGCATGAAACATGAGTTTTACGGGCACACAAAGATTGTGGAGAAATATTTTAAAATGAGTACAAATTTTGGTTTGCATTTGAATAATTTAGTATTTACTATCATTCTGCACGAAACATCTAGCCTTGTATGTTACCATGAAACGAGCGAACAAACGCATGAAACATAAGTTTTAGGGGCACACAAAGATTGTGAAGAAATATTTTAAAATAAAGACAAATTTTGGTTTGCATTTGAATAATTTAGTATTTACTATCCTTCTTTACGAAAAATCTACCCTTGTTTTTTAGCATGAAACGAGCGAACAAACGCATGAAACATAAGTTTTACGGGCACACAAAGATTGTGGAGAAATATTTTAAAATGAGTACAAATTTTGGTTTGCATTTGAATAATTTAGTATTTACTATCATTCTGCACGAAACATCTAGCCTTGTTTTTTAGCATGAAACGAGGTAACGAACGCATGAAACATGAGTTTTACGGGCACACAAAGATTGTGGAGAAATAATTTAAATTCAATACAAATTTTGGTTTGCATTTGAATAATTTAGTTTTTACTTTCATTCTTTACGAAAAATCCAGCCGTGTTTTTTAGCATGAATGAGCGAACAAACGCATGAAAGATGGGTTTTAGGGGCACAAAAAGATTGTGGAGAAAATATTTTAAAACGAATACAAATTTAGTTTTGCATTTGAATAATTTAGTATTTACTATCATTCTTTACGAAAAATCTAGCCTTGTTGTTTAGCATGAAACGAGCGAACAAACGCATGAAACATGAATACAAATTTTGGTTTGCATTTGAATAATTTAGTATTTACTATCATTCTTTACGAAATATCTAGCCTTGTTTTTTAGCATGAAACGAGCAAACAAACGCGTGAAACATGAGTTTTACTGGCACACAAAGATTGTGGAGAAATATTTTAAAATGAATACAAATTTTGGTTTGTATTTGAATAATTTAGTATTTACTATCATTCTTCACGGAAAATCTAGCCTTGTTTTTTAGCATGAAATGAGCGAACAAACGAATGAAACATGAGTTTTACGAGCACACAAAGATTGTAGAGAAATATTTTAAAATGAGTACAAATTTTGGTTTGCATTTGAATAATTTAGTATTAACTATCATTCTGCACGAAACATCTAGCCTTGTCTGTTAGCATGAAACGAGCGAACAAACGCATGAAACATGACTTTTACGGGCACACAAAGATTGTGGAGAAAATTTTTAAAATGAAAACAAATTTTGGTTTGCATTTGAATAATTTAGTATTTACTATCATTCTTTACGAAATATCATGCCTTGTTTTTTAGCATGAAACAAGCGAACAAACGCGTGAAACATGAGTTTTACGGGCACACAAATTTTACGGGCACACAATGATTGTGGAGAAATATTTTAAAATGAATAGAAATTTTGGTTTGCATTTGAATAATTTAGTATTTACTATCATTCTTTACGGAAAATCTAGCCTTGTTTTTTAGCATGAAATGAGCGAACAAACGCATGAAACATGAGTTTTATGGGCACACAAAGATTGTGGAGAAATATTTTAAAATGAGTACAAATTTTGGTTTTCATTTGAATAATTTAGTATTTACTATCATTCTGCACGAAACATCTAGCCTTGTTTGTTAGCATGAAACGAGCGAACAAACGCATGAAACATAAGTTTTAGGGGCACACAAAGATTGTGAAGAAATATTTTAAAATAAAGACAAATTTTGGTTTGCATTTGAATAATTTAGTATTTACTATCCTTCTTTACGAAAAATCTACCCTTGTTTTTTAGCATGAAACGAGCGAACAAACGCATGAAACATAAGTTTTACGGGCACACAAAGATTGTGGAGAAATATTTTAAAATGAGTACAAATTTTGGTTTGCATTTGAATAATTTAGTATTTACTATCATTCTGCACGAAACATCTAGCTTTGTTTTTTAGCATGAAACGAGGTAACAAACGCACCAAACATGAGTTTTAGGGGCAAACAAAGATTGTGGAGAAATAATTTAAATAGAATACAAATTTTGGTTTGCATTTGAATAATTTAGTATTTACTATCATTCTTTACGAAAAATCTAGCCTTGTTTACATGAGTTTTAGGGGCACACAAAGATTGTGGAGAAATATTTTAAAACTAATCCAAATTTTGTTTTTCATTTGAATAATTTAGTATTTTCTATTATTCTTTACGAAAAATCTAGCCTTGTTGTTTAGCATGAAACGAGCGAACAAACGCATGAAACATGAGTTTTACGGGCACACAACGATTGTGGAGAAATTTTTTAAAATGAATACAAATTTTGGTTTGCATTTGAATAATTTAGTATTTACTATCATTCTTTACGAAATATCTTGCCTTGTTTTTTAGCATGAAACGAGCGAACAAACGCGTGAAACATGAGTTTTACGGGCACACAAAGATTGTGGAGAAATATTTTAAAATGAATAGAAATTTTGGTTTGCATTTGAATAATTTAGTATTTACTATCATTCTTTACGGAAAATCTAGCCTTGTTTTTTAGCATGAAATGAGCGAACAAACGCATGAAACAGGAGTTTTACGGGCACACAAAGATTGTGGAGAAATATTTTAAAATGAGTACAAAATTTGGTTTGCATTTGAATAATTTAGTATTTACTATCATTCTGCACGAAACATCTAGCCTTGTTTTTCAGCATGAAACGAGGTAACAAACGCATGAAACATGAGTTTTATGGGAACACAAAGATTGGGGAGAAATATTTTAAAATGAATACAAATTTTGGTTTGCATTTGAATAATTTAGTATTTACTATCATTCTTTACGAAATATCTAGCCTTGTTTTTTAGCATGAAACGAGCAAACAAACGCGTGAAACATGAGTTTTACTGGCACACAAAGATTGTGGAGAAATATTTTAAAATGAATACAAATTTTGGTTTGTATTTGAATAATTTAGTATTTACTATCATTCTTCATGGAAAATCTAGCCTTGTTTTTTAGCATGAAATGAGCGAACAAACGCATGAAATATGAGTTTTACGGGCACACAAAGATTGCGGAGAAATATTTTAAAATGAGTACAAATTTTGGTTTGCATTTGAATAATTTAGTATTTACTATCATTCTGCACGAAACATCTAGCCTTGTTTGTTAGCATGAAACGAGCGAACAAACGCATGAAACATAAGTTTTAGGGGCACACAAAGATTGTGAAGAAATATTTTAAAATAAAGACAAATTTTGGTTTGCATTTGAATAATTTAGTATTTACTATCCTTCTTTACGAAAAATCTACCCTTGTTTTTTAGCATGAAACGAGCGAACAAACGCATGAAACATAAGTTTTACGGGCACACAAAGATTGTGGAGAAATATTTTAAAATGAGAACAAATTTTGGTTTGCAATTGAATAATTTAGTATTTACTATCATTCTGCACGAAACATCTAGCCTTGTGTTTTAGCATGAAACGAGGTAACAAACGCATGAAACATGAGTTTTAGGGGCACACAAAGATTGTGGAGAAATAATTTAAATTGAATACAAATTTTGGTTTGCATTTGAATAATTTAGTATTTACTATCATTCTTTACAAAAAATCTAGCCGTGTTTACATGAGTTTTAGGGGCACACAAAGATTGTGGAGAAATATTTTAAAACGAATCCAAATTTAGTTTTTCATTTGAATAATTTAGTATTTACTATCATTCTTTACAAAAAATCTAGCCGTGTTTACATGAGTTTTACGGGCACACAAAGATTGTGAAGAAATATTTTAAAATGAATCCAAATTTTGGTTTGCATTTGAATAATTTAGTATTTACTATCCTTCTTTACGAAAAATCTACCCTTGTTTTTTAGCATGAAACGAGCGAACAAATGCATGAAACATGAGTTTTAGGGGCACACAAAGATTGTGGAGAAATATTTTAAAATGAGTACAAATTTTGGTTTGCATTTGAATAATTTAGTATTTTCTATCATTCTTTACGAAAAATCTAGCCGTGTTTACATGAGTTTTAGGGGCACACAAAGATTGTGGAGAAATATTTTAAAACGAATCCAAATTTATTTTTTCATTTGAATAATTTAGTATTTTCTATTATTCTTTACGAAAAATCTAGCCTTGTTGTTTAGCATGAAACGAGCGAACAAACGCATGAAACATGAGTTTTACGGGCACACAAAGATTGTGGAGAAAAATTTTAAAATGAATACAAATTTTGTTTTGCATTTGAATAATTTAGTATTTACTATCATTCTTTACGAAATATCTTGCCTTGTTTTTTAGCATGAAACGAGCGAACAAACGCGTGAAACATGAGTTTTACGGGCACACAAAGATTGTGGAGAAATATTTTAAAATGAATAGAAATTTTGGTTTGCATTTGAATAATTTAGTATTTACTATCATTCTTTACGGAAAATCTAGCCTTGTTTTTTAGCATGAAATGAGCGAACAAACGCATGAAACATGAGTTTTACGGGCACACAAAGATTGTGGAGAAATATTTTAAAATGAGTACAAATTTTGGTTTGCATTTGAATAATTTAGTATTTACAATAATTCTGCACGAAACATCTAGCCTTGTTTGTTAGCATGAAACGATCGAACAAACGCATGAAACATAAGTTTTAGGGGCACACAATGATTGTGAAGAAATATTTTAAAATAAAGACAAATTTTGGTTTGCATTTGAATAATTTAGTATTTACTATCCTTCTTTACGAAAAATCTACCCTTGTTTTTTAGCATGAAACGAGCGAACAAACGCATGAAACATAAGTTTTACGGGCACACAAAGATTGTGGAGAAATATTTTAAAATGAGAACAAATTTTGGTTTGCAATTGAATAATTTAGTATTTACTATCATTCTGCACGAAACATCTAGCCTTGTTTTTTAGCATGAAACAAGGTAACAAACGCATGAAACATGAGATTTAGGGGCACACAAAGATTGTGGAGAACTAATTTAAATTGAATACAAATTTTGGTTTGCATTTGAATAATTTAGTATTTACTATCATTCTTTACAAAAAATCTAGCCGTGTTTACATGAGTTTTAGGGGCACACAAAGATTGTGGAGAAATATTTTAAAACGAATCCAAATTTAGTTTTTCATTTGAATAATTTAGTATTTTCTATTATTCTTTACGAAAAATCTAGCCTTGTTGTTTAGCCTGAAACGAGCGAACAAACGCATGAAACATGAGTTTTACGGGCACACAAAGATTGTGGAGAAAATTTTTAAAATGAATACAAATTTTGGTTTGCATTTGAATAATTTAGTATTTACTATCATTCTTTACGAAATATCTTGCCTTGTTTTTTAGCATGAAACGAGCGAACAAACACGTGAAACATGAGTTTTACGGGCACACAAAGATTGTGGAGAAATATTTTAAAATGAATAGAAATTTTGGTTTGCATTTGAATAATTTAGTATTTACTATCATTCTTTACGGAAAATCTAGCCTTCTTTTTTAATATGAAATGAGCGAACAAACGCATGAAACATGAGTTTTACGGGCACACAAAGATTGCGGAGAAATATTTTAAAATGAGTACAAATTTTGGTTTGCATTTGAATAATTCAGTATTTACTATCATTCTGCACGAAACATCTAGCCTTGTTTGTTAGCATGAAACGAGCGAACAAACGCATGAAACATAAGTTTTAGGGGCACACAAAGATTGTGAAGAAATATTTTAAAATAAAGACAAATTTTGGTTTGCATTTGAATAATTTAGTATTTACTATCCTTCTTTACGAAAAATCTACCCTTGTTTTTTAGCATCAAACGAGCGAACAAACGCATGAAACATAAGTTTTACGGGCACACAAAGATTGTGGAGAAATATTTTAAAATGAGTACAAATTTTGGTTTGCATTTGAAAAATTTAGTATTTACTATCATTCTGCACGAAAAATCTAGCCGTGTTTTTTAGCATGAATCGAGGTAACGAACGCATGAAACATGAGTTTTAGGGTCACACAAAGATTGGGGAGAAATATTTTAAAATGAATACAAATTCTGGTTTGCATTTGAATAATTTGGTATTTACCATCATTCTTTACGAAAAATCTAGCCTTGTTTTTTAGCATGAAAACAGCGAACAAACGCGTGAAACATAAGTTTTACGGGCACACAAAGATTGTGGAGAAATATTTTAAAATGAGTACAAAATTTGGTTTGCATTTGAATAATTTAGTATTTACTATCATTCTGCACGAAACATCTAGCCTTGTTTTTCAGCATGAAACGAGGTAACAAACGCATGAAACATGAGTTTTATGGGAACACAAAGATTGGAGAGAAATATTTTAAAATGAATACAAATTTTGGTTTGCATTTGAATAATTTAGTATTTACTATCATTCTGCACGAAAAATCTAGCCGTGTTTTTTTGCATCAATCGAGGTAACGAACGCATGAAACATGAGTTTTACGGGCACACAAAGATTGTGGAGAAATAATTTAAATTGAATACAAATTTTGGTTTGCATTTGAATAATTTAGTTTTTACTTTCATTCTTTACGAAAAATCTAGCCGTGTTTTTTAGCATGAATGAGCGAACAAACGCATGAAAGATGGGTTTTAGGGGCACAAAAAGATTGTGGAGAAATATTTTAAAACGAATACAAATTTAGTTTTGCATTTGAATAATTTAGTATTTACTATCATTCTTTACGAAAAATCTAGCCTTGTTGTTTAGCATGAAACGAGCGAACAAACGCATGAAACATGAATTTTACGGGCACACAAAGTTTTGGAGAAATATTTTAAAATGAATACAAATTTTGGTTTGCATTTGAATAATTTAGTATTTACTATCTTTCATTACGAAATATCTAGCCTTGTTTTTTAGCATGAAACGAGCAAACAAACGCGTGAAACATGAGTTTTACTGGCACACAAAGATTGTGGAGAAATATTTTAAAATGAATACAAATTTTTGTTTGTATTTGAATAATTTAGTATTTACTATCATTCTTCACGGAAAATCTAGCCTTGTTTTTTAGCATGAAATGAGCGAACAAACGCATGAAACATGAGTTTTACGGGCACACAAAGATTGTAGAGAAATATTGTAAAATGAGTACAAATTTTGGTTTGCATTTGTATAATTTAGTATTAACTATCATTCTGCACGAAACATCTAGCCTTGTCTGTTAGCATGAAACGAGCGAACAAACGCATGAAACATAAGTTTTAGGGGCACACAAAGATTATGAAGAAATATTTTAAAATGAAGACAAATTTTGGTTTGCATTTGAATAATTTAGTATTTACTATCATTCTTTACGAAAAATCTACCCTTGTTTTTTAGCATGAAACGAGCGAACAAACGCATGAAACATAAGTATTACGGACGCACAAATATTGTGGAGAAATATTTTAAAATGAGTACAAATTTTGGTTTGCATTTGAATAATTTAGTATTTACTATCATTCTGCACGAAACATCTAGCCTTGTTTTTTAGCATGAAACGAGCGAACAAACGCACGAAACAGGAGTTTTAGGGGCACACAAAGATTGTGGAGAAATATTTTAAAATGGATACATATTTTGGTTTGCATTTGCATAATTTAGTATTTACTATCATTCTGCACGAAGAATCTAGCGGTGTTTTTTAGCATGAATCGAGGTAACGAACGCATGAAACATGAGTTTTAGGGGCACACAAAGATTGGGGAGAAATATTTTAAAATGAATACAAATTTTTGTTTGCATTTGAATAATTCAATATTTACTATCATTCTGCACGAAACATCTAGCCTTGTTTTTTAGCATGATACGAGCGAACAAACGCACGAAACATGAGTTTTAGGGGCACACAAAGATTGTGGAGAAATATTTTAAAATGAATACAAATTTTGGTTTGCATTTGAATAATTTAATATTTACTATCATTCTGCACGAAAAATCTAGCTGTGTTTTTTAGCACGAATTTTGGTTTGCATTTGAATAATTTAGTATTTACTATCATTCTGCATGAAAAATCTAGCCTTGTTGTTTAGCATGAAAGGAGCGAACAAACGCATGAAACATAAGTTTTAGGGGCACACAAAGATTGTGAAGAAATATTTTAAAATGAGTACAAATTTTGGTTTGCATTTGAATAATTTAGTATTTACTATCATTCTGCACGAAACATCTAGCCCTGTTTTTTAGCATGAAACGAGGTAACAAACGCATGAAACATGAGTTTTAGGGGCACACAAAGATTGGGGAGAAATATTTTAAAATGAATACAAATTTTGGTTCGCATTTGAATAATTTAGTATTTACTATCATTCTGCACGAAACAACTAGCCTTGTTTTTTAGCATGATACGAGCGAACAAACGCACGAAACATGAGTTTTAGGGGCACACAAAGATTGTGGAGAAATATTTTAAAATGAATACAAATTTTGGTTTGCATTTGAATAATTTAATATTTACTATCATTCTGCACGAAAAATCTAGCTGTGTTTTTTAGCACGAATCGAGGTAATGAACGCATGAAACATGAGTTTTACGGGCACACAAAGATTGTGGAGAAATATTTTAAAATGAATACAAATTCTGGTTTGCATTTGAATAATTTAGTATTTACTATCATTCTGCACGAAACATCTAGCCTTTTTTTTGGCATGAAACGAGGTAACAAACACATGAAACATGAGTTTTAGGGGCACACAAAGATTGGGGAGAAATATTTTAAAATGAATACAAATTTTGGTTTGCACTTGAATAATTTAGTATTTACTATCATTCGTTACGAAAAATCTAGCCGTGTTTTTTAGCATGAATCGAGGTAACGAACGCATGAAACATGAGTTTTAGGGGCACACAAAGATTGGGGAGAAATATTTTAAAATGAATACAAATTCTTGTTTGAATTTGAATAATTTAGTACTTACTATCATTCTTTACGAAAAATATATTCGAGTCTTTTTAGGATGAAACGAGCAAACAAACGCACAAAACATGAGTTTTAGGTTCAAACAAAGGTTGTGGTGAAATATTTTAAATTGTATACAAATTTTGGTTTGTATTTGAATAATTAAGTATTTACTATCATTCTTTACGAAAAATCTATCCGAGTTTTTTAGCATGAAACGAGCGAACAAACGCATGAAACATGAGTTTTTGGGGCACACAAAGATTGTGGAGAAATATTTTAAAATGAATACAAATTTTGGTTTGCGTTTAAATAATTTAGTATCTACTATCATTCTTTACGAAAAATATATTCGAGTTTTTTTTGGATGAAACGAGCAAACAAACGCACAAAACATGAGTTTTAGGTTCAAACAAAGGTTGTGGTGAAATATTTTAAATTGTATACGAATTTTGGTTTGTGTTTGAATAATTAAGTATTTACTATCATTCTTTACGAAAAATCGATCCGAGTTTTTTAGCATGAAACGAGCGAACAAACGCATCAAACATGAGTTTTAGGGGCACACAAAGATTGTGAAATGAATACAAATTTTGGTTTGCGTTTAAATAATTTAGTATTTACTATCATTCTTTACGAAAAATATATTCGAGTTTTTTTTGGATGAAATGAGCAAACAAACGTACAAAACATGTGTTTTAGGTTCAAACAAAGGTTGTGGAGAAATATTTTAAATTGAATACAAATTTTGGTTTGCATTTGAATAATTCGGTATTTACTATCATTCTTTACGAAAAATCTATCCGAGTTTTTTTTGTCAATGAAACGTGCGAACAAGCGCGCGTTACTTGAGTTTTAGGACCAAACAAAGAGTTTGCCGAATTTTTTAGCCTGAAACAATTGAATAAACGCATGAAACATGAGTTTTAGGGGCTCACAAAGATTGTGGAGAAATATTTTAAAATAAGTACAAATTTTGGTTTGCATTTGAATAATTTAGTATTTACTATCATTCTGCATGAAAAATCTAGCCTTGTTGTTCAGCATGAAAGGAGCGAACAAACGCATGAAACATAAGTTTTAGGGGCACACAAAGATTGTGAAGAAATATTTTAAAATGAGTACAAATTTTGGTTTGCATTTGAATAATTTAGTATTTACTATCATTCTGCACGAAACATCTAGCCCTGTTTTTTAGCATGAAACGAGGTAACAAACGCATGAAACATGAGTTTTAGGGGCACACAAAGATTGGGGAGAAATATTTTAAAATGAATACAAATTCCGGTTTACATTTGACTAATTTGGTATTTACTATCATTCTTTACGAAAAATCTAGCCTCGTTTTTTAGCATGAAACGAGCGAATAAACGCATGAAACATAGGTTTTACGGGCACACAAAGATTGTGGAGAAATATTTTAAAATGAGTACAAATTTTGGTTTGCATTTGAATAATTTAGTATTTACTATCATTCTGCACGAAACATCTAGCCTTGTTTTTTAGCATGAAACGAGGTAACAAACGCATGAAACATGAGTTTTAGGGGCACACAAAGATTGGGGAGAAATATTTTAAAATGAATACAAATTTTGGTTTGCATTTCAATAATTTAGTATTTACTATCATTCTGCACGAAACATCTAGCCTTGTTTTTTAGAATGATACGAGCGAACAAACGCACGAAACAGGAGTTTTAGGGGCACACAAAGATTGTGGAGAAATATTTTAAAATGAATACAAATTTTGGTGTGCATTTGAATAATTTAGTATTTACTATCATTCTGCACGAAACATCTAGCCTTGTTTTTTAGCATGATACGAGGTAACGAACGCATGAAACATGAATTTTAGGGGCACACAAAGATTGGGGAGAAATATTTTAAAATGAATACAAATTCCGGTTTGCATTTGAATAATTTGGTATTTACTATCATTCTTTACGAAAAATCTAGCCTTGTTTTTTAGCATGAAACGAGCGAATAAACGCATGAAACATAAGTTTTACGGGCACACAAAGATTGTGGTGAAATATTTTAATATGAGCATTCTTTACGAAAAATATATTCGAGTTTTTTTTGGATGAAACGAGCAAACAAACACACAGAACATGAGTTTTAGGTTCAAACAAAGGTTGTGGTGAAATATTTTAAATTGAATACAAATTTTGGTTTGAATTTGAATAATTAAGTATTTACTATCATTCTTCACGGAAAATCTATCCGAGTTTTTTAGCATGAAACGAGCGAACAAACGCATGAAATATGACTTTTAGGGGCACACAAAGATTGTGGAGAAATATTTTAAAACGAATACAAATTTTGGTTTGCATTTGAATAATTTAGTATTTACTATCATTCTGCACGAAACATCTAGCCTTGTTTTTTAGCATGATACGAGCGAACAAACGCACGAAACATGAGTTTTAGGGGCACACAAAGATTGTGGAGAAATATTTTAAAATGAATACAAATTTTGGTTTGCATTTGAATAATTTAATATTTACTATCATTCTGCACGAAAAATCTAGCTGTGTTTTTTAGCACGAATCGAGGTAATGAACGCATGAAACATGAGTTTTACGGGCACACAAAGATTGTGGAGAAATATTTTAAAATGAATACAAATTCTGGTTTGCATTTGAATAATTTAGTATTTACTATCATTCTGCACGAAACATCTAGCCTTTTTTTTGGCATGAAACGAGGTAACAAACGCATGAAACATGATTTTTAGGGGCACACAAAGATTGGGGAGAAATATTTTAAAATGAATACAAATTTTGGTTTGCACTTGAATAATTTAGTATTTACTATCATTCGTTACGAAAAATCTAGCCGTGTTTTTTAGCATGAATCGAGGTAACGAACGCATGAAACATGAGTTTTAGGGGCACACAAAGATTGGGGAGAAATATTTTAAAATGAATACAAATTCTGGTTTGAATTTGAATAATTTAGTACTTACTATCATTCTTTACGAAAAATATATTCGAGTCTTTTTAGGATGAAACGAGCAAACAAACGCACAAAACATGAGTTTTAGGTTCAAACAAAGGTTGTGGTGAAATATTTTAAATTGTATACAAATTTTGGTTTGTATTTGAATAATTAAGTATTTACTATCATTCTTTACGAATAATCTATCCGAGTTTTTTAGCATGAAACGAGCGAACAAACGCATGAAACATGAGTTTTTGGGGCACACAAAGATTGTGGAGAAATATTTTAAAATGAATACAAATTTTGGTTTGCGTTTAAATAATTTAGTATCTACTATCATTCTTTACGAAAAATATATTCGAGTTTTTTTTGGATGAAACGAGCAAACAAACCCACAAAACATGAGTTTTAGGTTCAAACAAAGGTTGTGGTGAAATATTTTAAATTGTATACGAATTTTGGTTTGTGTTTGAATAATTAAGTATTTACTATCATTCTTTACGAAAAATCGATCCGAGTTTTTTAGCATGAAACGAGCGAACAAACGCATCAAACATGAGTTTTAGGGGCACACAAAGATTGTGAAATGAATACAAATTTTGGTTTGCGTTTAAATAATTTAGTATTTACTATCATTCTTTACGAAAAATATATTCGAGTTTTTTTTGGATGAAATGAGCAAACAAACGTACAAAACATGTGTTTTAGGTTCAAACAAAGGTTGTGGAGAAATATTTTAAATTGAATACAAATTTTGGTTTGCATTTGAATAATTCGGTATTTACTATCATTCTTTACGAAAAATCTATCCGAGTTTTTTTTGTCAATGAAACGTGCGAACAAGCGCGCGTTACTTGAGTTTTAGGACCAAACAAAGAGTTTGCCGAATTTTTTAGCCTGAAACAATTGAATAAACGCATGAAACATGAGTTTTAGGGGCTCACAAAGATTGTGGAGAAATATTTTAAAATGAATACAAATTTTGGTTTGCATTTGAATAATTTAATATTTACTATCATTCTGCACGAAAAATCTAGCTGTGTTTTTTAGCACGAATTTTGGTTTGCATTTGAATAATTTAGTATTTACTATCATTCTGCATGAAAAATCTAGCCTTGTTGTTTAGCATGAAAGGAGCGAACAAACGCATGAAACATAAGTTTTAGGGGCACACAAAGATTGTGAAGAAATATTTTAAAATGAGTACAAATTTTGGTTTGCATTTGAATAATTTAGTATTTACTATCATTCTGCACGAAACATCTAGCCCTGTTTTTTAGCATGAAACGAGGTAACAAACGCATGAAACATGAGTTTTAGGGGCACACAAAGATTGGGGAGAAATATTTTAAAATGAATACAAATTTTGGTTCGCATTTGAATAATTTAGTATTTACTATCATTCTGCACGAAACAACTAGCCTTGTTTTTTAGCATGATACGAGCGAACAAACGCACGAAACATGAGTTTTAGGGGCACACAAAGATTGTGGAGAAATATTTTAAAATGAATACAAATTTTGGTTTGCATTTGAATAATTTAATATTTACTATCATTCTGCACGAAAAATCTAGCTGTGTTTTTTAGCACGAATCGAGGTAATGAACGCATGAAACATGAGTTTTACGGGCACACAAAGATTGTGGAGAAATATTTTAAAATGAATACAAATTCTGGTTTGCATTTGAATAATTTAGTATTTACTATCATTCTGCACGAAACATCTAGCCTTTTTTTTGGCATGAAACGAGGTAACAAACGCATGAAACATGAGTTTTAGGGGCACACAAAGATTGGGGAGAAATATTTTAAAATGAATACAAATTTTGGTTTGCACTTGAATAATTTAGTATTTACTATCATTCGTTACGAAAAATCTAGCCGTGTTTTTTAGCATGAATCGAGGTAACGAACGCATGAAACATGAGTTTTAGGGGCACACAAAGATTGGGGAGAAATATTTTAAAATGAATACAAATTCTGGTTTGAATTTGAATAATTTAGTACTTACTATCATTCTTTACGAAAAATATATTCGAGTCTTTTTAGGATGAAACGAGCAAACAAACGCACAAAACATGAGTTTTAGGTTCAAACAAAGGTTGTGGTGAAATATTTTAAATTGTATACAAATTTTGGTTTGTATTTGAATAATTAAGTATTTACTATCATTCTTTACGAAAAATCTATCCGAGTTTTTTAGCATGAAACGAGCGAACAAACGCATCAAACATGAGTTTTAGGGGCACACAAAGATTGTGAAATGAATACAAATTTTGGTTTGCGTTTAAATAATTTAGTATTTACTATCATTCTTTACGAAAAATATATTCGAGTTTTTTTTGGATGAAATGAGCAAACAAACGTACAAAACATGTGTTTTAGGTTCAAACAAAGGTTGTGGAGAAATATTTTAAATTGAATACAAATTTTGGTTTGCATTTGAATAATTCGGTATTTACTATCATTCTTTACGAAAAATCTATCCGAGTTTTTTTTGTCAATGAAACGTGCGAACAAGCGCGCGTTACTTGAGTTTTAGGACCAAACAAAGAGTTTGCCGAATTTTTTAGCCTGAAACAATTGAATAAACGCATGAAACATGAGTTTTAGGGGCTCACAAAGATTGTGGAGAAATATTTTAAAATAAGTACAAATTTTGGTTTGCATTTGAATAATTTAGTATTTACTATCATTCTGCATGAAAAATCTAGCCTTGTTGTTTAGCATGAAAGGAGCGAACAAACGCATGAAACATAAGTTTTAGGGGCACACAAAGATTGTGAAGAAATATTTTAAAATGAGTACAAATTTTGGTTTGCATTTGAATAATTTAGTATTTACTATCATTCTGCACGAAACATCTAGCCCTGTTTTTTAGCATGAAACGAGGTAACAAACGCATGAAACATGAGTTTTAGGGGCACACAAAGATTGGGGAGAAATATTTTAAAATGAATACAAATTCCGGTTTACATTTGACTAATTTGGTATTTACTATCATTCTTTACGAAAAATCTAGCCTCGTTTTTTAGCATGAAACGAGCGAATAAACGCATGAAACATAAGTTTTACGGGCACACAAAGATTGTGGAGAAATATTTTAAAATGAGTACAAATTTTGGTTTGCATTTGAATAATTTAGTATTTACTATCATTCTGCACGAAACATCTAGCCTTGTTTTTTAGCATGAAACGAGGTAACAAACGCATGAAACATGAGTTTTAGGGGCACACAAAGATTGGGGAGAAATATTTTAAAATGAATACAAATTTTGGTTTGCATTTGAATAATTTAGTATTTACTATCATTCTGCACGAAACATCTAGCCTTGTTTTTTAGAATGATACGAGCGAACAAACGCACGAAACAGGAGTTTTAGGGGCACACAAAGATTGTGGAGAAATATTTTAAAATGAATACAAATTTTGGTGTGCATTTGAATAATTTAGTATTTACTATCATTCTGCACGAAACATCTAGCCTTGTTTTTTAGCATGATACGAGGTAACGAACGCATGAAACATGAATTTTAGGGGCACACAAAGATTGGGGAGAAATATTTTAAAATGAATACAAATTCCGGTTTGCATTTGAATAATTTGGTATTTACTATCATTCTTTACGAAAAATCTAGCCTTGTTTTTTAGCATGAAACGAGCGAATAAACGCATGAAACATAAGTTTTACGGGCACACAAAGATTGTGGTGAAATATTTTAATATGAGTACAAATTTTGGTTTGGATTTGAATAATTTAGTATTTACTATCATTCTCCACGAAACATCTAGCCCTGTTTTTTAGCATGAAACGAGGTAACAAACGCATGAAACATGAGTTTTAGAGGCACACAAAGATTGGGGAGAAATATTTTAAAATGAATACAAATTTTGGTTTGCATTTGAATAATTTAGTATTTACTATCATTCTGCACGAAAAATCTAGCCGTGTTTTTTACCATGAATCGAGGTAACAAACGCATGAAACATGAGTTTTAGGGGAACACAAAGATTGGGGAGAAATATTTTAAAATGAATACAAATTCTGGTTTGCATTTAATTAATTTAGTACTTACTATCATTCTTTACGAAAAATATATTCGAGTTTTTTTTGGATGAAACGAGCAAACAAACACACAGAACATGAGTTTTAGGTTCAAACAAAGGTTGTGGTGAAATATTTTAAATTGAATACAAATTTTGGTTTGAATTTGAATAATTAAGTATTTACTATCATTCTTCACGGAAAATCTATCCGAGTTTTTTAGCATGAAACGAGCGAACAAACGCATGAAATATGACTTTTAGGGGCACACAAAGATTGTGGAGAAATATTTTAAAACGAATACAAATTTTGGTTTGCATTTGAATAATTTAGTATTTACTATCATTCTGCACGAAACATCTAGCCTTGTTTTTTAGCATGATACGAGCGAACAAACGCACGAAACATGAGTTTTAGGGGCACACAAAGATTGTGGAGAAATATTTTAAAATGAATACAAATTTTGGTTTGCATTTGAATAATTTAATATTTACTATCATTCTGCACGAAAAATCTAGCTGTGTTTTTTAGCACGAATCGAGGTAATGAACGCATGAAACATGAGTTTTACGGGCACACAAAGATTGTGGAGAAATATTTTAAAATGAATACAAATTCTGGTTTGCATTTGAATAATTTAGTATTTACTATCATTCTGCACGAAACATCTAGCCTTTTTTTTGGCATGAAACGCGGTAACAAACGCATGAAACATGAGTTTTAGGGGCACACAAAGATTGGGTAGAAATATTTTAAAATGAATACAAATTTTGGTTTGCACTTGAATAATTTAGTATTTACTATCATTCGTTACGAAAAATCTAGCCGTGTTTTTTAGCATGAATCGAGGTAACGAACGCATGAAACATGAGTTTTAGGGGCACACAAAGATTGGGGAGAAATATTTTAAAATGAATACAAATTCTGGTTTGAATTTGAATAATTTAGTACTTACTATCATTCTTTACGAAAAATATATTCGAGTCTTTTTAGGATGAAACGAGCAAACAAACGCACAAAACATGAGTTTTAGGTTCAAACAAAGGTTGTGGTGAAATATTTTAAATTGTATACAAATTTTTGTTTGTATTTGAATAATTAAGTATTTACTATCATTCTTTACGAAAAATCTATCCGAGTTTTTTAGCATGAAACGAGCGAACAAACGCATGAAACATGAGTTTTTGGGGCACACAAAGATTGTGGAGAAATATTTTAAAATGAATACAAATTTTGGTTTGCGTTTAAATAATTTAGTATCTACTATCATTCTTTACGAAAAATATATTCGAGTTTTTTTTGGATGAAACGAGCAAACAAACGCACAAAACATGAGTTTTAGGTTCAAACAAAGGTTGTGGTGAAATATTTTAAATTGTATACGAATTTTGGTTTGTGTTTGAATAATTAAGTATTTACTATCATTCTTTACGAAAAATCTATCCGAGTTTTTTAGCATGAAACGAGCGAACAAACGCATGAAACATGAGTTTTAGGGGCACACAAAGATTGTGAAATGAATACAAATTTTGGTTTGCGTTTAAATAATTTAGTATTTACTATCATTCTTTACGAAAAATATATTCGAGTTTTTTTTGGATGAAATGAGCAAACAAACGTACAAAACATGTGTTTTAGGTTCAAACAAAGGTTGTGGAGAAATATTTTAAATTGAATACAAATTTTGGTTTGCATTTGAATAATTCGGTATTTACTATCATTCTTTACGAAAAATCTATCAGAGTTTTTTTTGTCAATGAAACGTGCGAACAAGCGCGCGTTACTTGAGTTTTAGGACCAAACAAAGAGTTTGCCGAATTTTTTAGCCTGAAACAATTGAATAAACGCATGAAACATGAGTTTTAGGGGCTCACAAAGATTGTGGAGAAATATTTTAAAATAAGTACAAATTTTGGTTTGCATTTGAATAATTTAGTATTTACTATCATTCTGCATGAAAAATCTAGCCTTGTTGTTTAGCATGAAAGGAGCGAACAAACGCATGAAACATAAGTTTTAGGGGCACACAAAGATTGTGAAGAAATATTTTAAAATGAGTACAAATTTTGGTTTGCATTTGAATAATTTAGTATTTACTATCATTCTGCACGAAACATCTAGCCCTGTTTTTTAGCATGAAACGAGGTAACAAACGCATGAAACATGAGTTTTAGGGGCACACAAAGATTGGGGAGAAATATTTTAAAATGAATACAAATTTTGGTTCGCATTTGAATAATTTAGTATTTGCTATCATTCTGCACGAAACAACTAGCCTTGTTTTTTAGCATGATACGAGCGAACAAACGCACGAAACATGAGTTTTAGGGGCACACAAAGATTGGGGAGAAATATTTTAAAATGAATACAAATTTTGGTTTGCATTTAATTAATTTAGTACTTACTATCATTCTTTACGAAAAATATATTCAAGTTTTTTTTGGATGAAACGAGCAAACAAACGCACAGAACATGAGTTTTAGGTTCAAACAAAGGTTGTGGTGAAATATTTTAAATTGAATACAAATTTTGGTTTGAATTTGAATATTTAAGTATTTACTATCATTCTTCATGGAAAATCTATCCGAGTTTTTTAGCATGGAACGAGCGAACAAACGCATGAAATATGAGTTTTAGGGGCACACAAAGATTGTGGAGAAATATTTTGAAATGAATACAAATTTTGGTTTGCATTTGAATAATTTAGTATTTACTATCATTCTGCACGAAACATCTAGCCTTGTTTTTTAGCATGATACGAGCGAACAAACGCACGAAACATGAGTTTTAGGGGCACACAAAGATTGTGGAGAAATATTTTAAAATGAATACAAATTTTGGTTTGCATTTGCATAATTTATTATTTACTATCATTCTGCACGAAAAATCTAGCCGTGTTTTTTAGCACGAATCGAGGTAACGAACGCATGAAACATGAGTTTTACGGGCACACAAAGATTGTGGAGAAATATTTTAAAATGAATACAAATTCTGGTTTGCATTTGAATAATTTAGTATTTACTATCATTCTGCACGAAACATCTAGCTTTTTTTTGGCATGAAACGAGGTAACAAACGCATGAAACATGAGTTTTAGGGGCACACAAAGATTGGGGAGAAATATTTTAAAATGAATACAAATTTTGGTTTGCACTTGAATAATTTAGTATTTACTATCATTCTTTACGAAAAATCTAGCCGTGTTTTTTAGCATGAATCGAGGTAACGAACGCATGAAACATGAGTTTTAGGGGCACACAAAGATTGGGGAGAAATATTTTAAAATTAATACAAATTCTGGTTTGAATTTGAATAATTTAGTACTTACTATCATTCTTTACGAAAAATATATTTGAGTCTTTTTAGGATGAAACGAGCAAACAAACGCACAAAACATGAGTTTTAGGTTCAAACAAAGGTTGTGGTGAAATATTTTAAATTGTATACAAATTTTGGTTTGTATTTGAATAATTAAGTATTTACTATCATTCTTTATGAAAAATCTATCCGAGTTTTTTAGCATGAAACGAGCGAACAAACGCATGAAATATGACTTTTAGGGGCACACAAAAATTGTGGAGAAATATTTTAAAATGAATACAAATTTTGGTTTGCATTTGAATAATTTAGTATTTACTATCATTCTGCACGAAACATCTAGCCTTGTTTTTTAGCATGATACGAGCGAATAAACGCACGAAACATGAGTTTTAGGGGCACACAAAGATTGTGGAGAAATATTTTTAAATGAATACAAATTTTGGTTTGCATTTGAATAATTTAGTATTTACAATCATTCTGCACGAAAAATCTAGCCGTGTTTTTTAGCACGAATCGAGGTAACGAACGCATGAAACATGAGTTTTACGGGCACACAAAGATTGTGGAGAAATATTTTAAAATAAATACAAATTCTGGTTTGCATTTGAATAATTTAGTATTTACTATCATTCTGCATGAAACATCTAGCCGTTGTTTTGGCATGAAATGAGGTAACAAATGCATGAAACATGAGTTTTAGGGGCACACAAAGATTGGGGAGAAATATTTTAAAATGAATACAAATTTTGGTTTGCACTTGAATAATTTAGTATTTACTATCATTCTTTACGAAAAATCTAGCCGTGTTTTTTAGCATGAAACGAGGTAACGAACGCATGAAACATGAGTTTTAGGGGCACACAAAGATTGGGGAGAAATATTTTAAAATGAATACAAATTCTGGTTTGAATTTGAATAATTTAGTACTTACTATCATTCTTTACGAAAAATATATTCGAGTCTTTTTAGGATGAAACGAGCAAACAAACGCACAAAACATGAGTTTCAGGTTCAAACAAAGGTTGTGGTGAAATATTTTAAATTGTATACAAATTTTGGTTTGTATTTGAATAATTAAGTATTTACTATCATTCTTTACGAAAAATCTATCCGAGTTTTTTAGCATGAAACGAGCGAACAAACGCATGATACATGAGTTTTAGGGGCACACAAAGATTGTGGAGAAATATTTTAAAATGAATACAAATTTTGGTTTGCGTTTAAATAATTTAGTATCTACTATCATTCTTTACGAAAAATATATTCGAGTTTTTTTTGGATGAAACGAGCAAACAAACGCACAAAACATGAGTTTTAGGTTCAAACAAAGGTTGTGGTGAAATATTTTAAATTGTATACAAATTTTGGTTTGTATTTGAATAATTAAGTATTTACTATCATTCTTTACGAAAAATCTATCCGAGTTTTTTAGCATTAAACGAGCGAACAAACGCATGAAACATGAGTTTTAGGGGCACACAAAGATTGTGAAATTAATACAGATTTTGGTTTGCGTTTAAATAATTTAGTATTTACTATCATTCTTTACGAAAAATATATTCGAGTTTTTTTTGGATGAAATGAGCAAACAAACGTACAAAACATGTGTTTTAGGTTCAAACAAAGGTTGTGGAGAAATATTTTAAATTGAATACAAATTTTGGTTTGCATTTGAATAATTCGGTATTTACTATCATTCTTTACGAAAAATCTATCCGTGTTTTTTTTGTCAATGAAACGTGCGAACAAGCGCGCGTAACTTGAGTTTTAGGACCAAACAAAGAGTTTGCCGAATTTTTTAGCCTGAAACAATTGAATAAACGCATGAAACATGAGTTTTAGGGGCACACAAAGATTGTGGAGAAATATTTTAAAATAAGTACAAATTTTGGTTTGCATTTGAATAATTTAGTATTTACTATCATTCTGCATGAAAAATCTAGCCTTGTTGTTTAGCATGAAAGGAGCGAACAAACGCATGAAACATAAGTTTTAGGGGCACACAAAGATTGTGAAGAAATATTTTAAAATGAGTACAAATTTTGGTTTGCATTTGAATAATTTAGTATTTACTATCATTCTGCACGAATCATCAAGCCTTGTTTTTTAGCATGAAACGAGGTAACAAACGCAGGAAACAGGAGTTTTAGGGCCACACAAAGATTGTGGAGAAATATTTTAAAATGAATACAAATTTTGGTTTGCATTTGAATAATTTAGTATTTACTATCATTCTGCACGAAAAATCTACCCTTGTTTTTTAGCATGAAACGAGCGAACAAACGCATGAAACATGAGTTTTAGGGGCACACAAAGATTGGGGAGAAATATTTTAAAATGAATACAAATTTTGGTTTGCATTTGAATAATTTAGTATTTACTATCATTCTTGACGAAAACTCTAGCCTTGTTTTTTAGCATGAAACGAGCGAACAAACGCATGAAACATAAGTTTTACGGGCACACAATGATTGTGGAGAAATATTTTAAAATGAGTACAAATTTTGGTTTGCATTTGAATAATTTAGTATTTACTATCATTCTGCACGAAACATCTAGCCGTGTTTTTTTAGCATGAATCGAGGTAACGAACGCATGAAACATGAGTTTTAGGGGCACACAAAGATTGGGGAGAAATATTTTAAAATGAATACAAATTCTGGTTTGCATTTGAATAATTTAGTACTTACTATCAATCTTTACGAAAAATATATTCGAGTTTTTTTTGGATGAAACGAGCAAACGAACGCATGAAACACGAGTTTTAGGGGCACAAAAAGATTGTGGAGAAATATTTTAAAACAAACACAAATTTAGTTTTGCATTTGAATATTTTGTATTTACTATCATTCTTTACGAAAAATCTAGCCTTGTTGTTTAGCATGAAACGAGCAAACAAACGCATGAAACATGAGTTTTACGGGCACCCAAAGATTGTGGAGAAATATTTTAAAATGAATACAAATTTTTATTTGCATTTGAATAATTTAGTATTTACTATCATTCTTTACGAAAAATCTAGCCGTGTTTTTTAGCATGAACCGAGCGAACAAACGCACGAAACATGTGTTTTAGGGGCACACAAAGATTGTGGAGAAATATTTTAAAATGAATACAAATTATGGTTTGCGTTTCAATAATTTAGTATTTACTATCAATCTTTACGAAAAATCTAGCCTTGTTTTTTAGCATGAAACGAGCGAACAAACGCATGAAACACGAGTTTTAGGGGCACAAAAAGATTGTGGAGAAATATTTTGAAATGAGTACAAATTTTAGTTTGCATTTGAATAATTTAGAATTTACTATCATTCTTTACGAAAAATCTAGCCTTGTTGTTTAGCATGAAAGGAGCGAACAAACGCATGAAACATAAGTTTTAGTGGCACACAAAGATTGTGAAGAAATATTTTAAAATGAAGACAAATTTTGGTTTGCATTTGAATAATTTAGTATGAAACGAGCGAACAAACGTACGAAACATGAGTTTTACGGGCGCACAAAGATTGTGGAGAAATATTTTAAAATGAATACAAATTTTTGTTTGCATTTGATTAATTTAGTATTTACTATCATTCTTTACGAAAAATCTAGCTGTGTTTTTTAGGATGAAACGAGCGAACAAACGCACGAAACATGAGTTTTCGGGGCACACAAAGATTGTGGAGAAATATTTTAAAATGAATACAAATTTTGGTTTGCGTTTGAATAATTTAGTATTTACTATCATTCTTTACGAAAAAACTCGCCGTATTTTTTAGCATGAAACGAGCGAACAAACGCATGAAACATGAGTTTTAGGGGCACACAAAGATAGAGGAGAAATATTTTAAAGTGAATACTAATTTTGGTTTGCATTTGAATAATTTTTTATTTACTATCATTCTTTTCGAAAAATCTATCCCTGGTGTTTAGCATGAAACGAGCGAACAAACGCATGAAACATAAGTTTTAGGGGCACACAAAGATTCTGAAGAAATATTTTAAAATGAAGACAAATTTTGGTTTGCATTTGAATAATTTAGTATTTACTATCATTCTTTACGAAAAATCTAGCCTTGTTTTTTAGCATGAAACGAGCGAACAAACGCACGAAACATGAGTTTTACAGGCACACAAAGATTGTGGAGAAATATTTTAAAATGAATACAAAGTTTGGTTTGCATTTGAATAATTTAGTATTTTCTATCATTCTTTACGAAATATCTAGCCTTGTTTTTTAGCATGAAACGAGCGAACAAACGCGTGAAACATAAGTTTTACGGGCACACAAAGATTGTGGAGAAATATTTTAAAACGAATCCAAATTTAGTTTTGCATTTGAATAATTTAGTATTTACTATCATTCTTTACGAAAAAACTAGCCTTGTTGTTTAGCATGAAACGAGCGAACAAACGCATGAAACATGAGTTTTACGGGCACACAAAGATTGTGGAGAAATATTTTAAAATGAATACAAATTTTGGTTTGCATTTGAATAATTTAGTATTTACTATCATTCTGCACGAAAAATCTAGCCTTCTTTTTTAGCATGAAATGAGCGAACAAACGCATGAAACATGAGTTTATAGGCACACAAAGATTGTGGAGAAATATTTTAAAATGAATACAAATTTTTGTTTGCATTTGAATAATTTAGTATTTACTATCATTCTTTACGAAAAATCTAGCCATGTTGTTTAGCATGAAACGAGGGAACAAACGCATGAAACATGAGTTTTACGGGCACACAAAGATTGTGGAGAAATATTTTAAAATGAATACAAATTTTGGTTTGCATTTCAATAATTTAGTATTTACTATCATTCTGCACGAAAAATCTAGCCTTCTTTTTTAGCATGAAATGAGCGAACAAACGCATGAAACATGAGTTTATAGGCACACAAAGATTGTGGAGAAATATTTAAAATGAATACAAATTTTTGTTTGCATTTGAATAATTTAGTATTTACTATCATTCTTTACGAAAAATCTACCCTTGTCTTTTTGCATAAAACGAGCGAACAAACGCATGAAACATGAGTTTTAGGGGCACACAAAGATTGTGAAGAAGTTTTTTAAAATGAGTATAAATTTTGGTTTGCATTTGAATAATTTAGTATTTACTATCATTATTTTCGAAAAATCTAGCCTTGTTTTTTAGCATGAAATGAGCGAACAAACGCATGAAACATGAGTTTATAGGCACACAAAGATTGTGGAGAAATATTTTAAAATGAATACAAATTTTTGTTTGCATTTGAATAATTTAGTATTTACTATCATTCTTTACGAAAAATCTAGCCGTGTTTTTTAGCATGAAACGAGCGAACAAACGCACGAAACATGAGTTTTAGGGGCACACAAAGATTGTGGAGAAATATTTTAAAATGAATACAAATATTGGTTTACATTTGAATAATTTAGTATTTACTATCATTCTGCACGAAAAATCTACCCTTGTTTTTTTGCATGAAACGAGCGAACAAACGCATGAAACATGAGTTTTAGGGGCACACAAAGATTGTGAAGAAGTTTTTTAAAATGAGTATAAATTTTGGTTTGCATTTGAATAATTTACTATTTACTATCAATCTTCACGAAAAATCTTGCCTTGTTTCTTAGCATGAAACGAGCGAACGAACGCATGAAACATGAGATTTACGGGCACACAAAGATTGTGGAGAAATATTTTAAAATGAGTACAAATTTTGGTTTGCATTTGAATAATTTAGTATTTACTATCATTCTGCACGAAAAATCTGGCCTTCTTTTTTAGCATGACGCGAGTT
The DNA here is from genome assembly GCA_027726005.1 of Juncus effusus. Classification (NCBI taxonomy): domain Eukaryota; kingdom Viridiplantae; phylum Streptophyta; class Magnoliopsida; order Poales; family Juncaceae; genus Juncus; species Juncus effusus. The sequence goes on along the minus strand of CM050908.1, from coordinate 3,897,808 downwards.
AACAAACGCATGAAACATAAGTTTTAGGGGCACACAAAGATTGTGAAGAAATATTTTAAAATGAAGGCAAATTTTGGTTTGCATTTGAATAATTTAGTATATCATATCATTCTTTACGAAAAATCAAGCCTTGTTTTTTAGCATGAAACGAGCGAACAAACGCATGAAACATGACTTTTAGGGGCACACAAAGATTGTGGAGAAATATTTTGAAGTGAATACTAATTTTGGTTTGCATTTGAATAATTTTTTATTTACTATCATTCTTTACGAAAAATCTATCCCTGGTGTCTAGCATGAAACGAGCGAACAAACGCATGAAACATAAGTTTTAGGGGCACACAAAGATTCTGAAGAAATATTTTAAAATGAAGACAAATTTTGGTTTGCATTTGAATAATTTAGTATTTACTATCATTCTTTACGAAAAATCTAGCCGTGTTTTTTAGCATGAAACGAGCGAACAAACGCACGAAACATGAGTTTTAGGGGCACACAAAGATTGTGGAGAAATATTTTAAAATGAATACAAATATTGGTTTACATTTGAATAATTTAGTATTTACTATCATTCTGCACGAAAAATCTACCCTTGTTTTTTTGCATGAAACGAGCGAACAAACGCATGAAACATGAGTTTTAGGGGCACACAAAGATTGTGAAGAAGTTTTTTAAAATGAGTATAAATTTTGGTTTGCATTTGAATAATTTACTATTTACTATCAATCTTCACGAAAAATCTTGCCTTGTTTCTTAGCATGAAACGAGCGAACGAACGCATGAAACATGAGATTTACGGGCACACAAAGATTGTGGAGAAATATTTTAAAATGAGTACAAATTTTGGTTTGCATTTGAATAATTTAGTATTTACTATCATTCTGCACGAAAAATCTGGCCTTCTTTTTTAGCATGACGCGAGTTAACAAACGCATGAAACATAAGTTTTAGGGGCACACAAAGATTGTGAAGAAATATTTTAAAATGAAGGCAAATTTTGGTTTGCATTTGAATAATTTAGTATATCATATCATTCTTTACGAAAAATCAAGCCTTGTTTTTTAGCATGAAACGAGCGAACAAACGCATTAAACATGACTTTTAGGGGCACACAAAGATTGTGGAGAAATATTTTAAAGTGAATACTAATTTTGGTTTGCATTTGAATAATTTTTTATTTACTATCATTCTTTACGAAAAATCTATCCCTGGTGTCTAGCATGAAACGAGCGAACAAACGCATGAAACATAAGTTTTAGGGGCACACAAAGATTCTGAAGAAATATTTTAAAATGAAGACAAATTTTGGTTTGCATTTGAATAATTTAGTATTTACTATCATTCTTTACGAAAAATCTAGCCTTGTGTTTTAGCATGAAACGAGCGAACAAACGCACGAAACATTAGTTTTATGGGCACACAAAGATTGTGGAGAAATATTTTAAAATGAATACAAAGTTTGGTTTGCATTTGAATAATTTAGTATTTTCTATCATTCTTTACGAAATATCTAGCCTTGTTTTTTACTACGAAACGAGCGAACAAACGCGTGAAACATAAGTTTTACGGGCACACAAAGATTGTGGAGAAATATTTTAAAACGAATCCAAATTTAGTTTTGCATTTGAATAATTTAGTATTTACTATCATTCTTTACGAAAAATCTAGCCTTGTTGTTTAGCATGAAACGAGCGAACAAACGCATGAAACATGAGTTTTACGGGCACACAAAGATTGTGGAGAAATATTTTAAAATGAATACAAATTTTGGTTTGCATTTGAATAATTTAGTATTTACTATCATTCTGCACGAAAAATCTAGCCTTCTTTTTTAGCATGAAATGAGCGAACAAACGCATGAAACATGAGTTTATAGGCACACAAAGATTGTGGAGAAATATTTTAAAATGAATACAAATTTTTGTTTGCATTTGAATAATTTAGTATTTACTATCATTCTTTACGAAAAATCTAGCCGTGTTTTTTAGCATGAAACGAGCGAATAAACGCACGAAACATGACTTTTAGGGGCACACAAAGATTGTGGAGAAATATTTTAAAATGAATACAAATATTGGTTTGCATTTGAATAATTTAGTATTTACTATCATTCTGCACGAAAAATCTACCCTTGTTTTTTTGCATGAAACGAGCGAACAAACGCATGAAACATGAGTTTTAGGGGCACACAAAGATTGTGAAAAAGTTTTTTAAAATGAGTATAAATTTTGGTTTGCATTTGAATAATTTAGTATTTACTATCATTCTTTACGAAAAATCTAGCCTTGTTTTTTAGCATGAAATGAGCGAACAAACGCATGAAACATGAGTTTATAGGCACACAAAGATTGTGGAGAAATATTTTAAAATGAATACAAATTTTTGTTTGCATTTGAATAATTTAGTATTTACTATCATTCTTTACGAAAAATCTAGCCGTGTTTTTTAGCATGAAACGAGCGAACAAACGCACGTAACTTGAGTTTTGGGGGCACACAAAGATTGTGGAGAAATATTTTAAAATGAATACAAATATTGGTTTGCATTTGAATAATTTAGTATTTACTATCATTCTTTACGAAAAATCTAGCCCTGTTTTTTAGCATGAAATGAGCGAACAAACGCATGAAACATGAGTTTTAGGGGCACACAAAGATTGTGAAGAAGTTTATTAAAATGAGTATAAATTTTGGTTTGCATTTGAATAATTTAGTATTTACTATCATTCTTCACGAAAAATCTTGCCTTGTTTCTTAGCATGAAACGAGCGAACAAACGCATGAAACATGAGATTTACGGGCACACAAAGATTGTGGAGAAATATTTTAAAATGAGTACAAATTTTGGTTTGCATTTGAATAATTTAGTATTTACTACCATTCTGCACGAAAAATCTGGCCTTCTTTTTTAGCATGACACGAGCGAACAAACGCATGAAACATAAGTTTTAGGGGCACACAAAGATTGTGAAGAAATATTTTAAAATGAAGGCAAATTTTGGTTTGCATTTGAATAATTTAGTATGTACTATCATTCTTTACGAAAAATCTAGCCTTGTTTTTTAGCATGAAACGAGCGAACAAACGCATGAAACATGAGTTTTACGGGCACACAAAGAATGTGGAGAAATATTTTAAATTGAATACAAATTTTGGTTTGCATTTAAATAATTTTGTATTTACTATCATTCTTTACGAAAAATATAGCCGTGTTTCTTAGCATGAAACGAGGGAACAAACGCATGAAACATGAGTTTTAGGGGCACAAAAAGATTGTGCAGAAATACTTTAAAACGAATACAAATTTAGTTTTGCATTTCAATAATTTAGTATTTACTATCATTCTTTACGAAAAATCTAGCCTTGTTGTTTAGCTTGAAACGAGCGAACAAACGCATGAAACATGAGTTTTACGGGCACACAAAGGTTGTGGAGAAATATTTTAAATTGAATACAAATTTTGGTTTGCATTTGAATAATTAAGTATTTACTTTCATTCTTTACGAAAAATCTATCAGAGTTTTTTTGTGAATGAAACCTGCGAACAAACGCGCGAAACTTGAGTTTTAGGACCAAACAAAGATTTAGCCGAATTTTTTAGCCTGAAACAAGTGAATAAACGCATGAAACATGAGTTTTAGGGGCACACAAAGATTGTGGAGAAATATTTTAAAATGAGTACAAATTTTGGTTTGCATTTGAATAATTTAGTATTTACTATCATTCTGCACGAAAAATCTAGCCTTGTTTTTTAGCATGAAACGAGCGAACAAACGCATGAAACATGAGTTTCAGGGGCACACAAAGATTGTGAAGAAATATTTTAAAATGAGTATAAATTTTGGTTTGCATTTGAATAATTTAGTATATACTATCATTCTTCACGAAAAATCTAGCCTTGTTTCTTAGCATGAAACGAGCGAACAAACGCAAGAAACATGAGTTTTACGGGCACACAAGGATTGTGGAGAAATATTTTAAAATGAGTACAAATTTTGGTTTGCATTTGAATAATTTAGTATTTACTATCATTCTGCACGAAAAATCTAGTTTTCTTTTTTAGCACGAAACGAGCGAACAAACGCATGAAACATGACTTTTACGTGCGCACAAAGATTGTGGAGAAATATTTTAAATTGAGTACAAATTTTTGTTTGCATTTGAATAATTTAGTATTTATTATCATTCTTTATGAAAAATCTAGCTGAGTTTTTTAGCATGAAACGAGCGAACAAACGCACGACACACGAGTTTTAGGGGCATACAAAGATTGTCGAGAAATATTTTGAAATGAATACAAATTTTGGTTTGCGTTTGAATAATTTAGTATTTACTATCATTCTTTACGAAAAAACTCGCCGTATTTTTTAGCATGAAACGAGCGAACAAACGCATGAAACATGAGTTTTAGGGGCACACAAAGATTGTGGAGAAATATTTTAAAGTGAATACCAATTTTGGTTTGCATTTGAATAATTTAGTATTTACTATCATTCTTTACGAAAAATCTATCCCTCTTGTTTAGCATGAATCGAGAGAACAAACGCATGAAACATAAGTTTTAGGGGCACACAAAGATTGTGAAGAAATATTTTAAAATGAAGACAAATTTTGGTTTGCATTTGAATAATTTAGTATTTACTATCATTCTTTACGAAAAATCTAGCCTTTTTCTTTAGCATGAAACGAGCGAACAAACGCATGAAACATGAGTTTTACGGGCACACAAAGATTGTGGAGAAATATTTTAAAATCATTACAAATTTTGGTTTGCATTTGAATAATTTAGTATTTACTATCATTCTTTACGAAATATCTAGCCTTGTTTTTTAGCAAGAAACGAGCGAACAAACGCGTGAAACATGAGTTTTACGGGCACACAAAGATTGTGGAGAAATATTTTGAAATGAATACAATTCTTGGTTTGCGTTTGAATAATTTAGTATTTACTATCATTCTTTATGAAAAATCTAGCCGTGTTTTTTAGCATTAAACGAGCGAACAAACGCATGAAATATGAGTTTTAGGGGCACACAAAGATTGTGGAGAAATATTTTAAAACGAATACAAATTTGGTTTTGCATGTGAATAATTTAATATTTGCCATCATTCTTTACGAAAACTCTAGCCTTGTTTTTTAGCATGAAACGAGCGCACTAACGCATGAAACATGAGTTTTACGGGCACACAAAGATTGTGGAGAAATATTTTAAAATGACTACAAATTTTGGTTTGCATTTGAATAATTTAGTATTTACTATCATTCTTTACGAAAAATCTAGCCGTGTTTTTTCGCATGAAATGAGCGAACAAACGCATGTAACATGAGTTTTAGGGGAACACAAAGATTGGGAAGAAATATTTTAAAATGAATTCAAATTTTGGTTTGCATTTGAAAAATTTAGTATTTACTATCATTCTTTACGAAAAATCTAGCCGTACTTTTTAGCATGAAACGCGGTAACAAACGCTTGAAACATGAGTTTTAGGGGCACACAAAGATTGGGGAGAAATATTTTAAAATGAATACAAATTTTGGTTTGCATTTGAATAATTTAGTATTTACTATCATTCTTAACGAAAAATCTAGCCGTGTTTTTTAGCATGAATCGAGGTAACAAACGCATGAAACATGAGTTTTAGGGGCACACAAAGATTGGGGAGAAATATTTTAAAATGAATACAAATTCTGGTCAGCATTTGAATAATTTAGTACTTACTATCAATCTTTACGAAAAATATATTTGAGTTTTTTTTGGATGAAACGAGCAAACAAACGTACAAAACATGAGTTTTAGGTTCAAACAAAGGTTGTGGTGAAATATTTTAAATTGAATACAAATTTTGGTTTGTATTTGAATAATTAAGTATTTACTATAATTTTTTACGAAAAATCTAGCCGTGTTTTTTAGCATGAAACGTGGCAACAAACGCATGAAACATGAGTTTTAGGGGCACACAAAGATTGTGAAGAAATATTTTAAAATGAATACAAATTTGGTTTTGCATTTGAATAATTTAATATTTGCTATCATTCTTTACGAAAAATCTGGCCTTGTTTTTTCGCATCAAAACGAGCGAACTAACGCATGAAACATGAGTTTTACGGGCACACAAAGATTGTGGAGAAATATTTTAAATTGACTACAAATTTTGGTTTGCATTTGAATAATTTAGTATTTACTATCATTCTTTACGAAAAATCTAGCCGTGTTTTTTAGCATGAAACGAGCGAAGAAACGCATGAAACATAAGTTTTAGGGGCATACAAAGATTGTGAAGAAATATTTTAAAATGAATAAAAATTTTGGTTCGCATTTGAAAAATGTAGTATTTACTATCATTCTTTACGAAAAATCTAGCCATGTTTTTTAGCATGAAACGTGGCAACAAACGCATGAAACATGAGTTTCAAGGGCACGCTAAGATTGTTTAGAAATATTTTAAGATGAATACAAATTTATGTTTGCATTTGAATAATTTAGTATTTAGTATCGTTTCTTTGCGAAAAAACTCGCCGTATTTTTTAGCATGAAACGAGCGAACAAACACATGAAACATGAGTTTTAGGGGCACAAAAAGATTGTGGAGAAATATCTTAAATATATTCGAGTTTTTTTTGGAAGAAACGACCAAACAAACGCACAAAACATGAGTTTTAAGTTCAAATAAAGGTTGCAGTGAAATATTTTAAATTGAATACAAATTTTGGTTTGTATTTGAATAATTAATTATTTACTATCATTCTTTACGAAAAATCTATGCGAGTATTTTTTGTGAATGAAACGTGCGAACAAACGCGCGAAACTTAAGTTTCGGGACCAAACAAAGTTTTTGCCGAATTTTTTAGCATGAAACAAGTGAATAAACGCATGAAACATGAGTTTTAGGGGCACGCAAAGATTGTGGAGAAATATTTTAAAATGAATACAAATTTTGGTTTGCATTTGAATAATTTAGTATTTACTATCATTCTTCACGAAAAATCTACCCTTGTTTTTTAGCATGAAACGAGCGAACAAACGCGTGAAATATGAATTTTAGGGGCACACAAAGATTGTGAAGAAATATTTTCAAATGAATACAAATTTTGGTTTGCATTTGAATAATTTAGTATTTACTATCATTCTTTACGAAAAATCTAGCCTTATTTTTTAGCATGAAACGAGCGAATAAACGCATGAAAGATGAGTTTTTGCGGCACACAAAGATTGTGGAGAAATATTTTAAAATGAATACAAATTTTGGTTTGCATTTGAATAATTTAGTATTTACTATCATTCTTTTTGTAGAATATTCGCCTTGTGGTCGACTATCAGATGTCCTTAGGGAATTTTCTATATGAAATCTTATTCAGATTGAAAATGATTTTTTATTCTGCTGTCCTGATTCGGCCATGGGGAGAGAGAACATATTTATCAACTTTTTCTTCAAATCTCATCACACGTGAGGGGTAGGAAAAGATTGAGGGGTAGGAAAAGATAGGTTATTAATATTTTGCATGTCTTGAGGAGATAGAAAAAAGATTGAGCCAAGAATAGCTCCCGTAGTTGAAGAACTCTTTGAAGTACCATGGGTTGGTCAGAAACAACTTATGTTTTTTCTCTGACTCTGACTTATAATGCTCAGATCTCTCTAGGTTTTTATCCAATTGCGAAATTGTTTTCGTAAAAGATTCTCTTTGTTGTCGACTAACAGTTGTTTCTTAGCGAATTTTCCATATTGGACCATATTCAGATAGAAAATGATTTTTTGTTTTTCTATCCTGATTCGGCCAAGGGGAGAAAGAACATATTTATTAACTTTTTCTTCAAATCTTATCACACGTGAGGGGTAGGAAAAGATAGATAATTGCTATATTGCATGTCTTGAGGGGAGATAGAAAAAAGAATGTGCGAAGAAGCTCCCGTAGTTGAAGAACTCCTTGAATTACGATGGGTTGTTCAGAAACAACTTATGTTTTATCTCTGACTCTAACATTTAACGCTCGGGTCTCTCTAAGTTTTTATCCAATTGCCAGATTTTTTTTTTTGTAAAAGATTCTCTTTGTTGTCGACTAACAGATGTTCTTCGCGATATTTGCATATTGGACCCATATTCAGAAAGAAAATGATTTTTTGTTCTGCTGTCCAGATTCGGCCAACGGGAGAGAGAACGTATTTATCAACTTTTTCTTCAAATCTTATGACACGTGAGCGGTAGGAAAAGATAGGTTATTGTTATTTTACATGTCCTGAGGAGATAAGAAAAGAATGAGCCAAGAATAGCGCCCGTAGTTGAAGAAATCCTTAAATTACCAGGGGTTGGTCAGAAACAGCTTATGTTTTTTTCTCTGACTCGAACTTTGAACGCTTGGATCTCTCTAAGTTTTTATCCAATTGCCAGATTTCTTTTTGTAGAATATTCACCTTGTTGTCTACTAACAGATGTTCTTAGCGAATTTTGCATATTGGACACTTATTCAGAAAGAAAATTATTTTTGTTCTGCTGTCCTGCTTCGGCCATGGGGAGAGAGAACATATTTATCAACTTTTTCTTCAAATCTCATCATAAGTTGGGGGTAGGAAATCATAGGTTATTGTTATTTTGCAAGCCTAGTGGAGATAGGGAAAAGAATAAGCCAAGAATAGAGCCCATAGTTGAAGAAATCCGTGGTAATTTAAGGATTTCTTCAACTACGGGCGCTATTCCTGGTTCATTCTTCTTTCTATCGCCTCAAGACATGCAAAATAATAATAACCTATCTTTTCCTACCCCTCACGTTGATGAGATTTGAAGAAAAAGTTGATAAATACGTTCTCTCTCCTGTTGGCCGAATCTGGACAGCAGAACAAAAAATCCTTTTCTATCTGCATATGGGTCCAATATGCAAAATTTGCTCAGAACATCTGTTAATCGACAACAAGGAAAATATTTTACAAAAAGAAATCTGGCAAGTGGATAAAAACATAGAGAGATCCAAGCGTTCAAATTTGGAGTCAGAGAAAAAAACATAAAAAGCTTCTGACAAAACCCGTGGTAATTTAAGGAGTTCTTCAACTACGGGAGCTATTCTTGGCACTTTTTTTTTCTGTCTCCTCAAGACATGCCAAATTACAATTAATAACCTATCTTTTCCTACCCCTCACGTGTGATGAGATTTGAAGAAAAAGTTGATAAATATGTTCTCTCTCCCCATAGCCGAATCAGGACAGCAGAACAAAAAATTATTTTCTATCTGAATAAGGGTGCAGTATGCAAAATTCGCTAAAAACATCTGTTCGTCGACAACAAGGCGAATATTCTTCAAAAAGAAATCTCGCAATTAGACAAAAACTTAGAAAGATCCAAGCGTTCAAAATTGGAGTCAGAGAAAAAAATATAAGCTCTTTCGGACGAACCTGTGGTAATCTAAGGATTTCTTCAACTACGGGCGCTATTCTTGGCTCATTCTTTGTTCTATCTCCTGAAGACATGCAAAATAATAATAACCTATCTTTTCCTACCCCTCACGTGTGATGAGAGTTGAAGAAAAAGTTGATAAATACGTTCTCTCTCCCGTTGGCCGAATCTTGACAGCAGAACAAAAAATCATTTTATATCTGAATATGGGTTCAATATGCAAAATTCGCTAAGAACATCTGTTAGTCGACAACAAATAGAATGTTTTACAAAAAGAAATCGGGCAAATGGATAAATACTTAGAGAGATCCAAGCGTTCAAAGTTGGAGTCAGTGAAAAAAATATATGTTGTTTCTGATCAACCCGTGGTAATTTAAGGAGTTCTTCAACTACAGGAGCTATTCGTGGCACATTCTTTTTTCTTTCTCCTCAAGACATGCAAAGTAACAATAACCTATCTTTTCCGAACCCTCACGTGTGATGAGATTTGAAGAAAAAGTTGATAAATATGTTCTCTCTCCTCCTGGCCGAATCAGGACGGCAGAAAAAAAAATTATTTTCTATCCGAATAAGGGTCCAATATGCAAAAGTTTCTAAGAACATCTGTTAGTCGACAACAAGGTGAATATTCTACAAAAAGAAATCCGGCAATTGGATAAAAACTTAGAGAGATCCAAGCGTTCAAAGTTTGAGTCAGAGAAAAAAGCAAAAGCCGTCTCTGTCCAACCCGTGGTAATTTTAGGATTTCTTCTACTACGGGCGCTATTATTAGCTCATTCTTTTCTCTATCTCCTCAAGACATGAAAATAACAATGACCTATAGTTTCCTACCTCTCACGTGTGATAAGATTTGAAGCAAAAGTTGATAAATACGTTCTCTCTCCCGTTGGCCGAATTTGGACAGAAAAACAAAAAATCATTTTCTATCTGAATATGGGTCCAATATGCAAAATTCTCTGAGAACATCTGTTAGTTGACAACAAAGAGAATGTTTTACAAAAAGAAATCTGGCAATTAGATAAAAACTTAGAGAGATCCGAACGTTAAAAGTTGGAGTGAGAGAAAAAAACATAAGTTGTTTTGGACCAACCCATGGTAATTCAAGGAGTTCTTCAACTACGGGAGTTAATCTTGGCTCATTCTTTTTTCTATCTCCTAAAGACATGCAAAATAATAATAACATATATTTTCCTACCCCTCACGTGTGATGAGATTTTAAGAAAAAGTTGATAAATATGTTCTCTCTCCCCATGGCCGAATCAGGACAGCAGAACAAAAAGTCATTTTCTATCTGACGAAGGGTCCAATATGCAAAATTCGCTAAGAACATCAGTTAGTCGACAACAAGGCGAATATTCTATAAAAAGAAATCTGGCAATTGGATAAAAACATAGAGAGATCCAAGCGTTCAAAATTGGAGTCAGAGAAAAAAATATAAGCTCTTTCGGACCAACCCGTGGTAATTTAAGGATTTCTTCAACTACGGCCGCTATTCTTGGCTTATTCTTATTTCTATCTCCTCAAGAACATCTGTTAATCGACAACAAGATGAATATTCTACAAAAATAAATCTGGCAATTGGATAAAAATATAGAGAGATCCAACCATTCAAAGTTTGAGTCAGAGAAAAAAACGTAAGCTGTCTCTGACCAACCCGTGGTAATATAGCGCTATTCTTGGCGCATTCTTTTCTCTATCTCCTCAAGACATGCAAAATAACAATAACCTATCTTTTCCTACCGCTAACTTATGATAAGATTTGAAGGAAAAGTTGATAAATATTTTCACTCTCCCAATGGCCGAATGAGGACAGCAGAACAAAAAATCATTTTCTACCTGAATAAGGGTCCAGTATGCAAAATTCGCTAAGAACATCTGTCAATCGACAACAAGATGAATATTCCACAAAAAGAAATCTGGCAATTGGACAAAAACATAGAGAGATCCAACCATTCAAAGTTTGAGTCAGAGAAAAAAAACATAAGCTGTCTCTGACCAACCCGTGGTAATTCAAAGATTTCTTCAACTACAGACGCTATTCTTGGCTCATTCTTTTCTCTATCTCCTTAAGACATGCAAAATAATAATAACCTATCTTTTCCTATCGCTCACGTGTGATAGGATTTGAAGGAAAAGTTGATAAATACGTTCTCTCTCCCGTTGGCCGAATATGGACAGCAGAACAAAAAATCATTTTCTATCTGAATATGGGTCCAATATACGAAATTCGCAAAGAACATCTGTTAATATTCTACAAAAAGAAATATGGCAATTGGATAAAAATATAGAGAGATCCAAGCATTGAAAATTAGAGTCAGAAAAAAAAATATAAGCTCTTTCGGACCAACCCGTGGTAATTTAAGGATTTCTTCAGCTACGGCTGCTATTCTTGGCTTATTCTTGTTTCTATCTGCTCAAGACATGCATAAATATAAAAACCTATCTTTTCCGACCCCTCACGTGTGATGAGATTTGAAGAAAAAGTTGATAAATATGTTCACTCTCCCCATGGCCGAATCAGGACAGCAGAACAAAAAATCATTTGCTATCTGAATAAGGGTCCAATATGCAAAATTCGCTCAGAACATCTGTTAGTCGACAACAAGCTGAATATTCTACAAAAAGAAATCTGGCAATTGGATAAAAACTTTGAGAGATCCAAGCATTCAAAGTTTGAGTCAGAGAAAAAAACGGAAGCTGTCTCTGACCAACCCGTGCTAATTTAAGGATTTCTTCTACTACGGGCGCTATTCTTGGCTCATTCTTTTCTCTATCTGCTCAAGACATGCAAAATAACAATAACCTATCTTTTCCTACCGTTCACGTGTGATGAGATTTGAAGAAAAAGTTGATAAATATGTTCTCTCTCCCGTTGGCCGAATATGGACACCAGAACAAAAATTATTTTCTATTTGAATATGGGTCCAATATGCAAAATTCTCTAACAACATGTGTTAATATTCTACAAAAAGAAATGTCACAAATGTATAAAAATATAGAGAGATCCCAGCATTGAAAATTGGACTCAGAGAAAAAAATATAAGCTCTTTCGGACCAACCCGTGGTAATTTAAGGATTTCTTCAGCTACGGCCGCTATTCTTGGCTTATTCTTATTTCTATCTGCTCAAGACATGCAAAAATATAAAAACCTATCTTTTCCTACCCCTCCGTGTGATGAGATTTAAAAAAAAGCTGATAAGTATGTTCTCTCTCCCGTTGGCCGAATCTGGACAGCAGAACAAAAAATTATTTTCTATCTGAATATGGGTCCAATATGCGAAATTCGCAAAGAACATCTGTTAATATTCTACAAAAATAATATGGCAATTGGAAAAAAACATAGAGAGATCCAAGCATTGAAAATTAGAGTCAGAGAAAAAAATATAAGCTCTTTCGGACCAACCCGTGGTAATTTAAGGATTTCTTCAGCTAGAGAGATCCAAGCATTCAAAATTAGAGTCAGAGAAAAAAACATAAGCTGTCTTTTACCAACCCGTGGTAATTCAAAGATTTCTTCAACTACAGACGCCATTCTAGGCTCATTCTTTTCTCTATCTCCTTAAGACATGCAAAATAATAATAACCTATCTTTTCCTATCGCTCACGTGTGATAGGATTCGAAGGAAAAGTAGATAAATACGTTCTCTCTCCCGTTGGCCGAATATGGACAGCAGAACAAAAAATCATTTTCTATCTGAATATGGGTCCAATATGCGAAATTCCCAAAGAACATCTGTTAATATTCTACAAAAAGAAATATGGCAATTGGATAAAAATATAGAGAGATCCAAGCATTGAAAATTAGAGTCAGAAACAAAAATATAAGCTCTTTCGGACCAACCCGTGGTAATTTATGGATTTCTTCAGCTACGGCTGCTATTCTTGGCTTATTCTTGTTTCTATCTGCTCAAGACATGCAAAAATATAAAAACCTATCTTTTCCGACCCCTCACGTGTGATGAGATTTGAAGAAAAAGTTGATAAATATGTTCACTCTCCCCATGGCCGAATCAGGACAGCAGAACAAAAAATCATTTGCTATCTGAATAAGGGTCCAATATGCAAAATTCGCTCAGAACATCTGTTAGTCGACAACAAGCTGAATATTCTACAAAAAGAAATCTGGCAATTGGATAAAAACTTAAAGAGATCCAAACATTCAAAGTTTGAGTCAGAGAAAAAAACAGAAGCTGTCTCTGACCAACCTGTGCTAATTTAAGGATTTCTTCTACTACGGGCACTATTCTTGGCTCATTCTTTTCTCTATCTGCTCAAGACAGGCAAAATAACAATAACCTATCTTTTCCTACCGTTCACGTGTGATGAGATTTGAAGAAAAAGTTGATAAATATGTTCTCTCTCCCGTTGGCCGAATATGGACACCAGAACAAAAATTATTTTCTATTTGAATATGGGTCCAATATGCAAAATTCGCTAACAACATCTGTTAATATTCTACAAAAAGAAATCTCACAAATGTATAAAAATATAGAGAGATCCCAGCATTGAAAATTGGACTTAGAGAAAAAAATATAAGCTCTTTCGGACCAACCCGTGGTAATTTAAGGATTTCTTCAGCTACGGCCGCTATTCTTGGCTTATTCTTATTTCTATCTTCTCAAGACATGCAAAAATATAAAAACCTATCTTTTCCTACCCCTCCGTGTGATGAGATTTGAAGAAAAAGTTGATAAGTATGTTCTCTCTCCCGTTGGCCAAATCTGGACAACAGAACAAAAAATCATTTTCTATCTGAATATGGGTCCAATATGCGAAATTCGCAAAGAACATCTGTTAATATTCTACAAAAATAATATGGCAATTGGATAAAAACATAGAGAGATCCAAGCATTGAAAATTAGAGTCAGAGAAAAACATATAAGATCTTTCGGACCAACCCGTGGTAATTTAAGGATTTCATCAGCTACGGCTGCTATTCTTGGCTTATTCTTATTTCTATCTGCTCAAGACATGCAAATATATAATAACCTATCTTTTCCTACCCCTCACGTGTGATGAGAGTTGAAGAAAAAGTTGATAAATACGTTCTCTCTCCCGTTGGCCGAATCTGGACAGCAGAACAAAAAATTATTTTCTATCCGAATATGGGTCCAATATGCAAAATTCGCTAAAAACATCTGTTAGTTGACGACCAGGTGAATATTCTACAGAAAGAAATCTGGCAATTGGTAAAAAACTTAGAGAGATCTAAGCGTTCAATGTTCGAGTCAGAGAAAAAAACATAAGCTGTCTCTGACCAACCCGTACTAATTTATGGATTTCTTCGACTACGGGCGCTACTCTTGGCTCATTCTTTTCTCTATCTCCTCAAGACATGCAAAATAACAATAATCTATCTTTTCCGACCCCTCACGTGTGATGAGATTTGAAGAAAAAGTTGATAAATATGTTTTCTCTCCCCATGGCCGAATCAGGACAGCAGAACAAAAAATCATTTTCTATCTGAATAAGGGTCCAATATGCAAAATTCCCTAAGAACATCTGTTAGTCGACAACAAGGTGAATATTCTACAAAAATAAATCTGGCAATTGGATAAAAACTTAGAGAGATCCAAGCATTCAAAGTTTGAGTCAGAGAAAAAAACAGAAGCTGTCTCTGACCAACCCGTGCTAATTTAAGGATTTCTTCAACTACGGGCGCTATTCTTGGCTCATTCTTTTCTCTATCTCCTCAAGACATGCAAAATAACAATAACCTATCTTTTTCTACCGCTCACGTGTGATGAGATTCGAAGAAAAATTTGATAAATATGTTCTCTCTCCCGTTGGCCGAATATGGACACCAGAACAAAAAATTATTTTCTATCTGAATATGGGTCCAATATGCAAAATTCGCTAAGAACATCTGTTAATATTCTACAAAAAGAGATCTCACAAATGGATAAAAATATAGAGAGATCCAAGCATTGAAAATTGGACTCAGAGAAAAAAATATAAGCTCTTTCGGACCAACCCGTGGTAATTTAAGGATTTCTTCAGCTATGGCCGCTATTTTTGGCTTATTCTTATTTCTATCTCCTCAAGACAAGCAAAAGTATAAAAACCTATCTTTTCCTACCCCTCCGTGTGATGAGATTTGAAGAAAAAGTTGATAAGTACGTTCTCTCTCCCGTTGGCCGAATCTAGACAGCAGAACAAAAAATCATTTTCTATCTGAATGTGGGTCCAATATGCAAAATTCGCTAAGAACATCTGTTAGTCCACAACAAGGTGAATATTCTACAAAAAGAAATCTGGCAATTGGATAAAAACATAGAGAGATCCAAGCGTTCAAAGTTTGAGTCAAAGAAAAAAACATGAGCTGTCTCAGACCAACCCGTGCTAATAAAGGATTTCTTCTACTACGGGCGCTATTCTTGGCTCATTCTTTTCTCTATCTCCTCAAGACATGCAAAATAACAATAACCAATCTTTTCCGACCCCTCACGTGTGATGAGATTTGAAGAAAAAGTTGATAAATATGTTCTCTCTCCCCATGACCGAATCAGGACAGCAGAACAAAAAATCATTTTCTATCTGAATAAGGGTCCAATATGCAAAATTCGCTAAGAACATCTGTTAGTCGATAACATGGTGAATATTCTACAATAGGAAATCTGGCAATTGGATAAAAACTTAGAGAGATCCAAGCATTCAAAGTTTGAGTCAGAGAAAAAAACAGAAGCTGTCTCTGACCAACCCGTGCTAATTTAAGGATTTCTTCAACTGCGCGCGCTATTCTTGGCCCATTCTTTTCTCTATCTCCTTAAGACATGCAAAATAACAATAACCTATCTTTTCCTAACGCCCACGTGTGTAAAGATTTGAAGAAAAAGTTGATAAATACGTTCTCTTTCCCATTGGCCGAATATGGACAGCAGAACAAAAAATCATTTCCTATCTAAATATGGGTCCAATATGCAAAATTCGCTAAAAACATCTCTTAGTCGACAACAAAGAGAATGTTTTACAAAAAGAAATCTGGCAAATGGATAAAAACTTAGAGAGATCCAAGCATTCAAAGTTGGAGTCAGTCAAAACAACATATGTTGTTTCTGATCAACCCGTGGTAATTTAAGGAGTTCTTCAAATACGGGAGCTATTCTTGGCACATTCTTTTTTCTTTCTCATCAAGACATGCAAAATAACAATAACCTCTCTTTTCCGACCACTCACGTGTGATGAGATTTGAAGAGAAAGTTGATAAATATGTTCTCTCTCCCCATGGCCGAATCAGAACAGCAGAACAAAAAATCATTTTCTATCTGAATAAGGGTCCAATATGCAAAATTCGCTAAGAACATCTGTTAGTCAACAACAACGTGAATATTCTACAAGAAGAAATCTTGCAATTGGATAAAACTTAGAGAGATCAAAGAGTTCAAAGTTTGAGTCAGAGAAAAAAACATAAGCTCTTTCTGACCAACCCGTGGTAATTTAAGGATTTCTTTAACTACGGGCTCTATTCTTGGCTCATTCTTTTCTCTATCTCCTCAAGACATGCAAAATAACAATAACCTATCTTTTCCGACCCCTCACGTGTGATAAGATTTGAAAACAAAGTTGATAAATATGTTCTCTCTCTCCAAGGCCGAATTAGGACTGTAGAACAAAAAATCATTTTCTATCTGAATAAGGGTCCAATATGCAAAATTCGCTAACATCTGTTAGTCGACAACAAGGTGAATATTCTACAAAAAGAAATCTGGCAATTGGATAAAAACTTAGAGAGATCCAAGCGTTCAAAGTTTGAGTCAGAGAAAAAAGCAAAAGCCGTCTCTGTCCAACCCGTGGTAATTTCAGGATTTCTTCTACTACGGGCGCTATTCTTAGCTCATTCTTTTCTCTATCTCCTCAAGACATGAAAATAACAATAACCTATAGTTTCCTACCTCTCACGTGTGATAAGATTTGAAGCAAAAGTTGATAAATACGTTCTCTCTCCCGTTGGCCGAATTTGGACAGAAAAACAAAAAATCATTTTCTATCTGAATATGGGTCCAATATGCAAAATTCTCTGAGAACTTCTGTTAGTTGACAACAAAGAGAACGTTTTATAAAAAGAAATCTGGCAATTAGATAAAAACTTAGAGAGATCCGAACGTTAAAAGTCGGAGTGAGAGAAAAAAACATAAGTTGTTTTGGACCAAGCCATGATAATTCAAGGAGTTCTTCAACTACGGGAGTTAATCTTGGCTCATTCTTTTTTCTATCTCCTAAAGACATGCAAAATAATAATAACATATATTTTCCTACCCCTCACGTGTGATGAGATTTTAAGAAAAAGTTGATAAATATGTTCTGTCTCCCCATGGCCGAATCAGGACAGCAGAACAAAAAGTCATTTTCTATCTAACGAAGGGTCCAATATGCAAAATTCGCTAAGAACATCAGTTAGTCGACAACAAGGCGAATATTCTATAAAAAGAAATCTGGCAATTGGATAAAAACATAGAGAGATCCAAGCGTTCAAAATTGGAGTCAGAGAACAAAATATAAGCTCTTTCGGACCAACCCGTGGTAATTTAAGGATTTCTTCAACTACGGCCGCTATTCTTGGCTTAATCTTATTTCTATCTCCTCAAGAACATCTGTTAATCGACAACAAGATGAATATTCTACAAAAATAAATCTGGCAATTGCATAAAAATATAGAGAGATCCAACCATTCAAAGTTTGAGTCAGAGAAAAAAACGTAAGCTGTCTCTGACCAACCCGTGGTAATTTAGCGCTATTCTTGGCGCATTCTTTTCTCTATCTCCTCAAGACATGCAAAATAACAATAACCTATCTTTTCCTACCGCTCACTTGTGATAAGATTTGAAGGAAAAGTTGATAAATATTTTCACTCTCCCAATGGCCGAATGAGGACAGCAGAACAAAAAATCATTTTCTATCTGAATATGGGTCCAATATGCGAAATTCGCAAAGAACATCTGTTAATATTCTTCAAAAATAATATGGAAATTGGATAAAAACATAGAGAGATCCAAGCATTGAAAATTAGAGTCAGAGAAAAAAATATAAGCTCTTTCAGACCAACCCGTGGTAATTTAAGTTTTTCTTCAGCTACGGCTGCTATTCTTGGCTTATTCTTATTTCTATCTGCTCAAGACATGCAAATATATAATAACCTATCTTTTCCTACCCCTCACGTGTGATGAGAGTTGAAGAAAAAGTTGATAAATACGTTCTCTCTCCCGTTGGCCGAATCTGGACAGCAGAACAAAAAATTATTTTCTATCCGAATATGGGTCCAATATGCAAAATTCGCTAAAAACATCTGTTAGTTGACGACCAGGTGAATATTCTACAGAAAGAAATCTGGCAATTGGTTAAAAACTTAGAGAGATCCAAGCGTTCAATGTTCGAGTCAGAGAAAAAAAACATAAGCTGTCTCTGACCAACCCGTACTAATTTATGGATTTCTTCGACTACGGGCGCTACTCTTGGCTCATTCTTTTCTCTATCTCCTCAAGACATGCAAAATAACAATAATCTATCTTTTCCGACCCCTCACGTGTGATGAGATTTGAAGAAAAAGTTCATAAATATGTTTTCTCTCCCCATGGCCGAATCAGGACAGCAGAACAAGAAATCATTTTCTATCTGAATAAGGGTCCAATATGAAAAATTCCCTAAGAACATCTGTTAGTCGACAACAAGGTTAATATTCTACAAAAATAAATCTGGCAATTGGATAAAAACTTAGAGAGATCCAAGCATTCAAAGTTTGAGTCAGAGAAAAAAACAGAAGCTGTCTCTGACCAACCCGTGCTAATTTAAGGATTTCTTCAACTACGGGCGCTATTCTTGGCTCATTCTTTTCTCTATCTCCTCAAGACATGCAAAATAACAATAACCTATCTTTTCCTACCACTCACGTGTGATGAGATACGAAGAAAAATTTGATAAATATGTTCTCTCTCCCGTTGGCCGAATATGGACACCAGAACAAAAAATTATTTTCTGTCTGAATATGGGTCCAATATGCAAAATTCGCTAAAAACATCTGTTAATATTCTACAAAAAGAGATCTCACAAATGGATAAAAATATAGAGAGATCCAAGCATTGAAAATTGGACTCAGAGAAAAAAATATAAGCTCTTTCGGACCAACCCGTGGTAATTTAAGGATTTCTTCAGCTATGGCCGCTATTCTTGGCTTATTCTTATTTCTATCTCCTCAAGACAAGCAAAAGTAAAAAAACCTATCTTTTCCTACCCCTCCGTGTGATGAGATTTGAAGAAAAAGTTGATAAGTACGTTCTCTCTCCCGTTGGCCGAATCTGGACAGCAGAACAAAAAATCATTTTCTATCTGAATGTGGGTCCAATATGCAAAATTCGCTAAGAACATCTGTTAGTCCACAACAAGGTGAATATTCTACAAAAAGAAATCTGGCAATTGGATAAAAACTTAGAGAGATCCAAGCGTTCAAAGTTTGAGTCAAAGAAAAAAACATAAGCTATCTCTGACCAACCCGTGCTAATTTAAGGATTTCTTCAACTACGGGCGCTATTCTTGGCTCATTCTTTTCTCTATCTCCTCAAGACATGCAAAATAACAATAACCTATCTTTTCCTACCGCTCACGTGTGATGAGATTCGAAGAAAAATTTGATAAATATGTTCTCTCTCCCGTTGGCCGAATATGGACACCAGAACAAAAAATTATTTTCTATCTGAATATGGGTCCAATATGCAAAATTCGCTAAGAACATCTGTTAATATTCTACAAAAAGAAATCTCACAAATGTATAAAAATATAGAGAGATCCCAGCATTGAAAATTGGACTCAGAGAAAAAAATACAAGCTCTTTCGGACCAACCCGTGGTAATTTAAGGATTTCTTCAGCTACGGCCGCTATTCTTGGCTTATTCTTATTTCTATCTGCTCAAGACATGCAAAAATATAAAAACCTATCTTTTCCTACCCCTCCGTGTGATGAGATTGGAAGAAAAATTTGATAAGTATGTTCTCTCTCCCGTTGGCCGAATCTGGACAGCAGAACAAAAAATCATTTTCTATCTGA
The DNA here is from genome assembly GCA_027726005.1 of Juncus effusus. NCBI lineage: Eukaryota > Viridiplantae > Streptophyta > Magnoliopsida > Poales > Juncaceae > Juncus > Juncus effusus. The sequence continues at coordinate 3,877,392 of CM050908.1, read as the reverse complement.
ATATGGGTCCAATATGCGAAATTCGCAAAGAACATCTGTTAATATTCTACAAAAATAATATGGCAATTGGATAAAAACATAGAGAGATCGAAGCATTGAAAATTAGAGTCAGAGAAAAAAATATAAGCTCTTTAAGACCAACCCGTGGTAATTTAAGGATTTCTTCAGCTACGGCTGCTATTCTTGGCTTATTCTTATTTCTATCTGCTCAAGTTATGCAAATATATAATAACCTATCTTTTCCTACCCCTCACGTGTGATGAGAGTTGAAGAAAAAGTTGATAAATACGTTCTCTCTCCCGTTGGCCGAATCTGGACAGCAGAACAAAAAATTATTTTCTATCCGAATATGGGTCCAATATGCAAAATTCGCTAAAAACATCTGTTAGTTGACGACCAGGTGAATATTCTACAGAAAGAAATCTGGCAATTGGTTAAAAACTTAGAGAGATCCAAGCGTTCAATGTTCGAGTCAGAGAAAAAAACATAAGCTGTCTCTGACCGACCCGTACTAATTTATGGATTTTTTCGACTACGGGCGCTACTCTTGGCTCATTCTTTTCTCTATCTCCTCAATACATGCAAAATAACAATAATCTATCTTTTCCGACCTCTCACGTGTGATGAGATTTGAAGAAAAAGTTGATAAATATGTTTTCTCTCCCCATGGCCGAATCAGGACAGCAGAACAAAAAATCATTTTCTATCTGAATGTGGGTCCAATATGCAAAATTCGCTAAGAACATCTGTTAGTCGACAACAAGATGAATATTCTACAAAAAGAAATCTGGCAAGATTTTATGTAAATAATGATGGTAAATACTAAATTATTCAAATGCAAACCAAAATTTGTATTCAATTTAATATATTTCTCCACAATCGTTGTGTGCCCCTAAAACTCATGTTTCATGCGTTTGTTCGCTCGTTTCAGGCTAAAAAACTCGGATAGATTTTTCGTAAAGAATGATAGTAAATAAATGATTATTCAAATTCAAACCAAAATTTGTATTCAATTTAAAATATTTCTCAACAATTTTTGTTTGTACCTAAAACTCATGTTTGTGCGTTCGTTTGCTCGTTTCATCCGAAAAAACCTCGAATAGATTTTGTCGTAAACAATGATAGTAAATCCTAAATTATTCAAATGCAAACCAAAATTTGTATTCAATTTAAAATATTTCTCCGCAATCTTTGTTCGCACCTAAAACTCAAGTTTCGTGCATTTGTTTACTCGTTTCATTCAAAAAAAAACATGGATAGATTTTTCGTAAAGAATGATAGTAAATACTAAATTATTCAAACGCAAACCAAAATTTGTATTCATTTTAAAATAATTCTCCACAATCTTTGTGTGCCCCCGAAACTCATGTTTCAAGCGTTTGTTTGCTCGTTTCTCGCTAAAAAACTCAGCTAGATCTTTGTTTACTCCTAAAACTCATATTTCGCGCGTTTGTTCCCCCGTTTCAATCAAAAAAAACTCGGATAGATTTTTCGTAAAGAATGATAGTAAATAATTGATTATTCAAATGAAAAGCAAAATTTGTATTCAATTTAAAATATTTCTCCACAATCTTTGTTTGCACCTAAAACTCATGTTTTGTGCATTTGTTTGCTCGTTTCATTCAAAAAAGCTCGAATAGATTTTTCGTAAAGAATGATAGTAAATACTAAATTATTCAAATGCAAACAAAAATTTGTATTCAATTTAAAATATTTCTCCGCAATCTTTGTTTGCACCTAAAACTCATGTTTCGTGCATTTGTTTGCTCGTTTCATTCAAAAAACAACATGGATAGATTTGTCCTAAAGAATGAAAGTAAATACTAAATTATTCAAACGCAAACCAAAATTTGTATTCATTTTAAAATAATTCTCCACAATCTTTGTGTGCCCCTGAAACTCATGTTTCATGCGTTTGTTCGCTCGTTTCTTGCTAAAAACCTCAGCTAGATCTTTGTTTACTCCTAAAACTCATGTTTCGCGCGTTTGTTCGCTCGTTTCAATCAAAAAAAACTCGGATAGATTTTTCGTAAAGAATGATAGTAAATAAGGGTTACACCGACGCAAGCTTCCAGACAGACTCAGACAACTTTAGATCGCAATCAGATTATTTATTTTGCCTAAATGGAGGTGCAATGGCATGGAAGAGTTCCAAGCAATGTACTGTAGCAGATTCTTCAACGGAAGCAGAGTATATAGCCGCTGCAGAAGCGGCTAAAGAAGCTGTTTGGATAAAGAACTTTTTGGAGGAACTAAGAGTAGTTCCGAGCATCTCGGAACCAGTGGATCTATATTGTGACAACAATGGAGCGATCGCACAAGCAAAGGAACCGAGATCTAACCAAAAGTCCAAGCACATACTGCGACGCTTCCATCTAATCAGAGAGATTATACAAAGGGGTGATGTTAAAATGTGTAGAGTGCCATCGGACGACAATGTCGCCGATCCATTAACTAAACCACTCCCGCAAGCGAAGCATGAGGGTCATGTTAGGTCTATGGGCATAAGATGCTTAGAGTTGGCCTAGTGCAAGTGGGAGACTGTAGGATTAGTGTCCTAGGCCAAATGTATTTGTGCTAGGAAATGGATTATGTATTGAGACATTATTATTTATTCAATAAAGGTTGTTTCTTATATATCTGTGTGTATGGGTTGTGAATGTAAATATTATATCAACCAAGAATGACACTTCGGGTTCAGAATACGTGATTCTGATAGTAGAACTGTGAACCAACGAATGACATTCTAAATTGTCCCTAGTGATATGTAGGATGTTTATAGAGATAGACATACTTCAGAGAAGAAGCTACATTTCCACACTAGTATATTCGCAGGCTGGATGATCATGTTCTGCTGATCATGGACATAGAGATGTCAAGTCTGGAATATAGGCACGTGTTAGAGAACACGTACTGGACTTACCACACTATGAGAATATGCATGGTATATGTCATTAGTGATTCTCATATGAATAGTGTGCTTGTTCCTACGACCTGAGGTCACCATGGATTCCTGTATGAGGAACTACATACTTTAATATAATCTTACGTCATCCGTAATGGGATGATCATTAGGGTCATCATTAGGTATGCACTGAATCATGATGAGGAATATGAGTGACCAAGATGGGATTTGTTCCTCTCGTTAAGAGGGAGATATCTCTGGGCCCCCTGATGAACTAGGACTGAAGGAAATGCATGGCCATGCTCAAAATGGATTAACATGTGTTGTTAATATCATTTTGTATTTACTCAGTCTAATTCTCGATCAGGAAAGAGACTTTGATCAAAGTCAAGGATGACATATTACCGTGCCTTGTAATCAAGACGTATATCGTAGAACAAAAAGGAATAAGCAAATATCTATTCAGATAGGTTTAAGATCGCTGATCATTTCATTTAACATGGGTAGTCATGACTTCAGTCTAAAGGTTACTCATGACTTACGATCTTTAGAAGATCGTTGCCAGCGTTAAATGGAACCTACACTATCACACAATGAACTCCATTCGTACAGGATGAAAATACCTCAATAACAGTTATACATGTGATGTATAAATGGGCGAAAGAATAAATCAAATATTGGATATTTGATCGCGCAGGAATTACTGTTCATGCACAGGAATTACTGTTCACGCGTTCGAACGGAACACATATGGTATGTGCTGATTTGCTTGGCGGACAAGCATCGTTTATATGGAAACGATGGTCCGTTCGAAGCAGGAATTACTGTTCACTCGCAGGAATTACTGTTCATGCGGAACACATATGGTATGTGCTGATTTGCTTGGCGGACAAGCATCGTTTATATGGAAAAGATGGTTCGTTCGAAGCAGGAATTACTGTTCACGCGACAGGCAGGATTTGTTTCCTTAACGAAAGTTGCCATTCTTTCACCCCTCTCTCTAGTATAAATAAAGGGGTAGCCCCCTTCTATTCGACACACAATTCAGAAGCCTTAGAGGCCGTCTAATATACAGAAATAGAGAGAGAGTGTCTTGAGTTATTTCGGAAAGTATTTCCGGACTCGTATAGCCGAGTCCGGTTATTCCGTACGTCTGAAGTTCGCGTGGATACGAGTAGATATCTCCTGCATTGGAGATTAGCGAGCGATCTAGTTCTTCATCCCTAGGAAGAGCAAGAAGGTTTGCAGAGTCGAGCTTCAGAAGCCAGGAAGGAGAAGGAAGCAAGACGGAAGTTCATTCAGACCTACATCCGCTTCTCTCTCCCGGATCAGGAAGATCCGAGGTATAAATTTTAATAGTATAATCTCGTATCTTTATTTCCTTTACGATGATCCTAGGGAGGATTTAATCCGTAACTTCCGTTGCGTATGTAACGTACATGGCTACGGGTTTCCCAACATGATTTACTCCATTGAGTTTCAAAAAAGAGGATTACCTCATGTTCACATCATCGTGTGGCTGGCACCTCCTTACAAACTGAATCTTCCTCAAGATGTTGATCGGGTGATTTCTGCTAAAATACCCGACTGTGCGACAGACCCAGAAGCATATAATATCGTGACGTCATTCATACTTCATTGTCCATGTGGATCTGTAAATCCTATATTACCCAGTATGAAAAATAATGTATGTTCAAAAGGTTTTCCAAAAAGTTTTCAACATGACACAATCATTCAAGATGATGGTACTGTCATTTATAGAAGACGTAACAATGATAACAGATTCAAAAGAAACGGGATATCTTGATAATAGATTTGTTGTACCTTATAATCTCAGCTTATTGTTCAAATATCGAGCACATATTAACATCGAACGATGTTATACATTACTATTAATTAAATATTTGTTCAAATATATATGTAAGGGACCTGATCGTACAATGGCTTTCATATCCATGAATGATATTTCAAAAAATACATCACATAACCAAAGTGAAATTGAATTTAATGAAATAAAATATTATTTAGATTGTCGTTATATTACACCTCATGAATTAATGTGGAGAATCTATCGGTATAATATTCATCATCATATACCTAGCGTTCAAAGATTACCAATACATATGCCTGATATGCATAATATTATTTTTGATGAGACATATAATACCGAATGGTTTGAACTGAACAAAATAGATTCATTTGCTTGAACATTAAAGTATATTGAAATTCCTGAATATTATACATGGCAAAAAAAAAACTAAAAATTGGAAAAGAAGAGAAAAACAAAAATGAGTAGGAAGAATGTATCATATTCCGAATTCGTTTGGTGATATATATTACCTACAGATGCTACTCAACATTACTACAGGTTCTACCTCTTTTGAACATCTAAGAACAATTAACGGAATAACTTACGAAACATATAGACAAGCATGTAATGCATTAGGCCTATTAGAAGATGATAATGAATGGCTTTACGCAATGCATGATGCATCTATTTGGGCAACTTCACAACAATTACGTAACTTATTTGTTCGTATATTATTACATTGTGAGGTATCAAATCCATCTAAATTATTCACAAATTGCTGGGAAATGATGGGAGATGACATCATGAATACAATTAGAAGAACACACAATTTACCGAACATTCGTTTTTTAAATAATCAAATACAAGACTATATACTCCAAGATAATGAAAAATTACTTCTTCAAAATAATTGTAATTTGTCGAAATATTCGCTTCCAATATCTCATAATGTCTTGAATCATGATATCACAAATCAAATGATAGCTGAAAAACTATCTATTAATCTAAAAGAAAACATCGCTGATGCAACATTATTGTATGAAGGCTTAAATAATTCTCAAAATAACATATATAAAGCAGTAATGACATCTGTTGAATCTAAAAAAGGCGAACTTTTTTTTGTATATGGTCATGGTGGTACTGGAAAAATATATTTATGGCGCGCTATTATTAGTATGTTGCGCGCTCAAAACAAAATTATGTTACCTATTGCTCCAACAGTATTGTCAACTCTTTTGGTACCTCATTCAAGAACAGCTCATTCACGATTCAAAATACCAATTGAAATAAATAAAGAATCAAATGATCAAATTTAGCCGAACTGGTCATAAATTTTGTGTTAATCACATGGGATGAAGCTCCCATGAATCATCATAATTGTTTTGAAGCTCTTGATAAAACTATGAGAGATTTATTATCAACATCTGACGAAAATGCGCAATACAAACCTTTTGGCGGTAAAACAATTCTTTTAGGTGGTGATTTCCATCAAACTTTACCAGTTATTCCAAATGGCTCAAGACATGATACATTAAATGCATCAATTACACGTTCAAAATTATGGAAGCATTTTAAAATATTCAGATTAACAAAAACATGCGACTTCTACAACCAAATTTAACCATTGAACAATTACAATTAGTCAAAGAATTTAATGATTGGATACTTTCAGTAGGTAATGGTATTATAAAAGGAAAGAATTTATTTAATTCTGAATATGAGAACTGGATTGAAATCCCTCACGATTTATTGATAAATGCAAATGCAAATAAAAAAAAAGCAATAATTAACGAAGTATATGAAAACTTATTACGATCCTACACTAACACTGAATATTTGAAAGAAAGAGCCATACTAGTACCAACAAATGAAGATGTTCATCAATTAAATCAAACTATCTTACAAAAAATTCTCGGAGATGTAACAACTTACTATAGTTCAGATTCAATGTATGATTATTCAATACCTGAAAAAGAATTACAATCACTTTATCCAATAGAATTTGTTCATTCACTACGACCAAACGGTGCACCATACCACGAATTATCCTTCAAAATTGGTGTTCCTATCATGCTTCTTCGCAATATGGACCAAATAAATGGACAATGCAATGGCACAAGATTATTGGTAACAAATTTAACAAGTCGAATAATCGAAGCCCAAATTATTACAGAAAATAATGAAACAAGAACAACCACTTATATATAGAGAATTATATTTAATATGAAAAATCATAATTGGCTTTTCGTACTAAAACGTAAACAATTTCCTATACGTTGTTATGCAATGACAGTAAATAAAGTCAAGGACAAACTTTAAAAAAAGTTGGCGTATATTTACCTAGATCAGTTTTCTCTCATGGTCAACTTTATGTAGCACTATCACATGAAACATCACGAGAAGGAGTAAAAATACTTATTGAAAATCCAAACCATGAATGTCCAAATTGGACACAAAAAGATATGTTCACTGAAATCTTTTCGGATCTAGGTATATATCGATACATATGTAAAGTCCATCTATTACACTATGGAAAGTCACTAAATAAAATAAATGCATTATAATTAGCAAATCATTAACTTTTGAATTATATATCTTTTCAGGTGATGCTAGAATTGAGCATGACGCTTTCAGTGCTCTTTAATGACAAGAAGGCAGCCATAGAAATGTGCATTCTAGCTGTACATTATATCAAGTTGTAATATATTGCCTTAATTTGTGTAGTGTTGTGTAAAAGAATATAATTTCTAGAATCTAAAAAATGAAAATCAAAAGTTAAGTGATTTTCAAAAATATTGAGAAAAATAAGGGTTGTTTCAAAAACTTCTAAAACAATGTCAAAATTGAATCAAATCGGGTCTCAACTTTTATTTATATTAAAACATATAGGATAATTTTTAAATATTTAAAGGATTTAAAATATTTTATTTTATATGGACTAAAATAAAAATATGTAATAAAAACATTTAAGGAGTTTATGAAAAGATCCATTTTTTAGACGGGGACTCTTATTATTAATTTATTACTAATAAAATATTATTTTCTAATGTTGCTATCCGAAGCGGAGCGAGATGGTATCTAGTTTTACGAAATAAAAAGTAATTTCTAACCATGAACCAAACTCAACTTCCTTTTAAGGACTAAAATGAAAATATTCAAAATATCAGTGAACTAATTAATTAACATGTTTTTCCATTTTACAAACGGATAAAAGTCCGTACGGCAAAAATACCTCCATTATTCCTACCAAATCTTACAATAATAAACAAAAGCTCAAAAAAAAATCTTACCAAACTTAACAAAAGAAAAAAAAACTTAAAAAAAGTACATCAAAATTAAAAAAAAGACGCTAAACTTTTCTACCTTTTTTACGTCGGCATGACATCACTAGAACCTGATAATAAAGGCATGAGAAACATAATCACCATTCAAAACCAACTCAACAAAATACACAAAAGATGTATTAAACATCTTATTTTTCGCGTCCAAAATCTCCAATTTTTCCGACTTTTCCTTCAATTCATCCTCCAATTTTTCCGAATGCTCTTTCAAAACAGCCTGATTATTCTCCAATTCTCTCAAATTCAGATTCAATTTCCTGTGCTCTGTAATTAGCGATATTTGCTCTTCAACAAACGCCTTTGAATCCTGTAAAGTTCTCTCCCATTTTAAAACGGTTTTTGTTATCACAAGAGTTTGAATTTCTGATTCGAGTTTTTCCTGGAATAATTGGTCAAATTCTGATTGAATTAGGGTTTGGTTGAGATAATCTCTTTGGAAAGAGGAATTTGAGGCCTCTAGTTGAAGCAAATATAAAATATCCTTTGTTTCTATTCATCTCAGCATCTACTTAGCATACGGTAGCTGCCATCAGAAGCTCTCAAAATGGTAGTATAACTTCTTAAATAATTTTGTTTTTAAAATTTATTTTCTATCAAATTATTGTCATGTTTTCAATGAACTAAATTTATGATTTTATTTGTGACAATTTAGTTACATTAATTATTCTTCAAATTAATTTACAGAAAAGTTGGCTTTGGTAATGTTAGTATATAATTGTTTGATTGTTATGTTAAAAATGATAATTGATTGTTACTTCCTTATTTTCATTTTCCACTTATTTCAGATGGTTTCATTTTTTAATATGGTGAAGTTGAAGAAAGCTACTTTACAGTTCCAATCAATTACGACAGTTTTGTGATTCTTTATATTTTATTTTTTTGGGAAATCGGAAATCACGACGGAGTCGGTAGCGACCGCTACGGATTGAAAATATATACTGTTTTCTCGCGTTTCTATATATGTTATATACTGTTTTTATTTTTTTAAAATATATATTGTTTTACCGAATGAATTTTTATATAATGTTTATTTTCAGTTTATATGTTCTTTTCAGTTCTTGTATACCGTCGTTCTGCAGAGATGAGATATATATCATTGTGATATATTAGATCCCTATTTTCTTTTACTTGTTTCTTGTAATATGATTGTTAGATGGGATATGTATAAATTATGCAATTATTATAGCTTAATTTGGTTATACAGATATTTTTTTCGTTTTCTTCGTCAAGGTTCTTTCGATATTTCATTTGGGTGAATCTTGTAGGAAAAGTTACTGAAAAATGTAGTTGTGTTTCTCTCTTGACTTTGGTTTTATTTTTTATCCTTTTAATTCAATGTTCTAGGAAAGTAGGAAATATGAATCAACTATGCTTAAGTTAAATAAATACAAGTAACTTTCTGATGACATTTTTATTTATAAATATAAAATATCTATAAATGACTAAAATGCACTTATGAGTTAAGTATACAAAGTCTTTGTATCTGCATAAAAAAAAATTGTATAACTAGAAATAAAACCTTGATTAATCCTCTAAATTTCGTAACAGATCTTTACTTTATTTGCCAAAAGCTTATGTTTCTAAAAAATTTCTTTTTCAATCGATATTTAGGATTATACAAATATATAACATTATATTGCAAATTATCAAACTTAGCAAGGTCTCTTACAACAAAATTCTTGCATTTCTATTTTTCAACTAATTCTTCTCCATTATTTTTTTTACTATTATCATAACTCCCATTCTTTAGTATCATTTTCTTCATTATACTCACACACACGCGCAAGCGCTATTCTTCCAATCAAATATGAAAATGTGAAACTAATTATAATAAGTGATTCAATCTAATAATTAAATCATGTCTATATAAATAATTTATGAAAAAACTAAGATGAAATATAGATGCAATTTGACCCATGTCTTTGATTTCAAATGTAAGAGGAATAAGAACATAAAAAGAATACAAACAATCACACATGGCACAACCGGAAATCGAGTAAATTCCCCGAAGTCCCCACAGTTTGCCTGACTTAGCAACTTGATGCAACTTGTTAAGCTGAGATATAGTAGCGAGATCAAACTCAAACGCCTGCCTCTCACTTATCAGATATTTCATCCAACATGTGTCGCAGAGTGGATATGAGGTATATCTCACTCAGCATGATTATGATGGTATAGATGTACCGACTAAATTATAGAGGCATATTTTAGACACCAAAGTTAAAGAAGCCAACAAATTTCTTGACTTTTTTTTAACTGGCCACAAAAAAATGATTAATTAATTGAATAGACTAGTTTTCAAATTATTTATGAAACTAGCTATTTTGATCAGTCACTGGGCGAAAATAAGTTAGTTTTGTTGATTACTATTCTAAAATTAACCAAATAAATAATTTAAAAATAAATCATAAAATTATGATAAAATAAGACAAGCCTGGTGTGTAGCCGTGCGATCGAGCCACGACTGCCCTAAAGACAGAATGACGCCTTCTTGTGCAGAGTTAACCGTTTATCCGTCTCCAAGGTTCTACACCACGAGGAAGTCTCGTATCCGCTCCGGTAGCACAGTCATGGAGTGAGCCTTCATTTCGAAGAGAAATAAAGTCGTACACCATGATCTTTCAAACCAAGTATATTTTGTGTATTTGGAAGAATGTATTTTTAGGAGGAGGAAGAAGAAGAATGATTGTTGTATTGTATTTGTTGTATTGTTATTTTTTCACAGTTATAGAAAGGAGGAAAATTTCTTTTATAACAATAGAAAAAGAAGAAGACTTGGTCAAAGAATTAATTTCATTCTAAACTCCCAATTAAATGGCCATTTAAATACAACAAATTAGTTTTAAAATTTGATATATTATTTATAAATAAATAATATAAAACAAGTTTCGTCCAGTAGCAAGACAAACATTTATTTTCTCATTTTTGAATTAAGCTAAAAAAATACTGTGGACGAAACAGTCATTTTTTCACTGTCATTTTTTTTTCAATTTAGAGAAGAAAAAAAAAGAAACTTTTGCCAATTTCGCCTCTTGGGTGGGCGAAACATCATTTTTTTCGATTTTTGTCTTAATTAACAGCTGTTTTAATGGTAATAGCTAAAGGGTTGCAAAAAATAAAAAATTGACTGATTCGCCTGATGGTTAGGCGAAACGGCTAGTTTAACAAATAATCTGAAACCAGGCTATTTGTTTAATTAATCTTTTTTTTATTGTCCGGTTCAAAAAAAGTCAAATTTCTTCCTTGACAAATCTAAAACTGGAAGCTCAGTTTACAATGGCGGACTCAAATTCAATGAGAAATTGAGAAGAGAATCCACATAAGAACTGGGCCTTAGCCCGGGGGTAAGGTCTTACCCCCGCCCCTCACATGGGTGGTCCCCAGTTCGAAACTGGGAACCTTTCCCCTTCAAAAAAAAAGAGAGAAGAGAATCCATATAACATCACACACACAATACACCAATACACACACAAACACTCTTACTCTTGCACACGACGGTATAAAGAGCACAAATACACAGTAGCACACGCACAGAGAGATAAGAAAACACACTCACACAGACCCGGTTTCATACACTCGAACTAAACATATTCAAACGTGATCTCAAACTGAAGAGAATGAAATGGAGAATCTATCAATCTGATTTATTTATAGATAAAATAAGAATTATCAAGAGACATTTGGATTTGAGAGAAAAAGAAAGTATATGATATTTGGGGAAGATGAGATGACTTGGCGGAGAGAGAAGGGTCTTGGATAAGCTGAAGTTAAAATGAGGGCATTATAATAGATAACTAGGTTAATTCCTACGCTGTGCTGCTGGTTTTTAAAAATTTGTTATTTACTTTAAACATATAAATAGATTACATTCACAAAATAGTATTCATATAAAATACAAAAAATTTATCTTGAGAAATATAAACAACAAAATTCTATAATGATAGCATGGGGACAAACAAAATCAATCTTTACAAAACCAAATAAAATATCACAAACCATAAATAAAACGATACTTAAATCCAAGTTTAATCCTAGTCACATATTCTAACCTTACACACACATCAACAAATTAGGAGTTTGCGAAACCTGATCGGCCAAATTCATATCTATATTTTAGTATTATATTTACTCATTTTGTATTTTATTTTCAGAACTTTTATATTGCTTCAAGTTTACTTTTATTAGAAATCGGTCACGGCTAATGTTTGTCTTTAATTTCAGGAAATAAGTGAAATTGTGCCAAAACGAGCTTAAAAGGAGCAATTCGGAGCTACATAGAGGGGAGTCGAAGATGGATCGTGGGTCAGGCTTCGGGCCCGATCTTCAGTACCGCAATCGCGGTAGCTATCACAGGAACTGCGGGTCGTTGTCTTACAGCGGTCGAGGTGGAGATTGTTTCGTTCAAATTTAGAAGGCGGGAAATGATTCTTTCGGAAGGCGCATATTTAGCATTCTAGCTCTCATTGTGCGGAAAGAACGTACTCCTTTGACAAGAAGAATAAATTAGAGACGGGATTTAATCTTCAATCAAGATTAGACGGTAAGAGAATATTTGATTAGATCTTTGATTGGTGATTAGATTTAGGGTTTAAATTTGATAGGATATCGGGTAGATTTATTTCTTCTTTTTCATATGACCGGCCTCTCACCTATAAAAGGGTGGTGATAGCAGCCAGTCCAGGGGTCGCAAATTTTGTAGTAGGAAGCCGAGCTTCATTGTAAGAGAGAGAAAGACAAACAAAGTTGTACTGTTTTATGTATCATTTTATTTATCTTTTGGATTTAGTTATGTACTTTCGTAACTAAACCTCTTTCTAGGATAGAGTTTGATTAGTAGTATCAATGCCTTTTTAATCTCATATTTGCTTGTGTTATTTACGTTTCGAACTTAGTATTTTGTGTAGTTCTTTTTCACTCTAAACCGAGACTTATCTCGGTTATACAGATTAGCAGACAAGTAAGTCGGGAGAAACCAGGTCCCTAGGCCTAGACCTAGAGCCTTGGTATTAGACCGCGTGGTAAAGACTGGCGGGACGGTGTCGAATTGCCTACCCCGTCATCTGAGACCCAGGAGGTGGAACCCTGCCGATTTAAACAACAAAACAGAACTTGGTAGAGCGAGTACGGAAGTGTCATTCTGCTTCGGGGACTGAGTCAAGTAGACAGATAGACCGAAAGGCCTGCTTAAGGAGAATTAAGTGAGACCCCCTCCGCGCAAGGATAAGTGAGAGACCCTTGCGTTACAAGCACGAAGTTCGGCAATCGTGGCGAGTTGGCGCAGAAAAGACTTCCCCAAAACATAAGGATCGTGACAGCCTAGTCCATAGACCGATAAGCGACCATCTTTTCTTTATTTATTTATTTTATTTTAATTAAAAACCAAAACTAATTCAATGATTCAATCCGAACTGCATCAAAAGAAACTAAAAATATCTACACCTCCCTGTGGATTCGACACCCAAAGTACTACGCGTAGATCGTGCGCTTGCCATCGAAACTGAGTAGTTTAGGGTAATTTGGAAAGCTATTTTATTATATACCCTCACATCACACCAAGCTTTTCTGGCGCCGTTGCCGGGGAGGCAAGCTAGATAATTTTAGATTCTTGTGGATCAGATTTTTATCTTTCTATATTTACTTTTATTTTCCTTTTTTTTTCTCAGGGGATAGGACGCTGGCCGAATCAGAACATATATATCCGCTATGAAGCAGAACGAGTAGAATAGCAAGCGTTCAACATCCAACAACGACCGCGGAAGAAGTAGCCACGTCCGCTGTTGACGAATCCCTATCTGCGGTAAATATTACCGCTACAGAGGAATTTTGACTCGTGTCCGCTGCAAATTCAGCAGCAACAGAGGGAGCTACACTAGCGACCGCGGTTAACCCAACATCTCCCGAGGTCACGACAACCCCCCAAGAGGAAGCAGTCGAGATGGTGAACAACATGAATAACTCGACAAACACTGCCAAATTCATAAAAAAAACTCTATCAAACAAAAGGAAGTTAGAAGGGTGTATCCGAGTAGCACTTGGGGACAATGTTCTAAAATGCGGTCCAGGCGGCCGCCTGGGCGCCGCCCAGGCGCTAGGCGGGAGCAAAACGCCTAGAAATTATGCTAGTCGGCCTTCTGTGCGTTTTGTCCGCCCAGCGACCGCCCAGACCCGCCCAGCGTCCGCCCAGACCCGCCCAATCTGTAACGGTTTATATGAAAGAACCATTACAAATATAGATCTGTAACGGTTTTTATGAAAGAACCGTTACAAATATGCATACAATCTGTAACGGTTTATATGAAAGAACCGTTACAAATATAGATCTGTAACGGTTTTTATGAAAGAACCGTTACAAATATGCATACAATCTGTAACGGTTTATATGAAAAAACCGTTACAAATATAGATCTGTAACGGTTTTTATGAAAGAACCGTTACAAATATGCATACAATCTGTAACGGTTTGTATGAAAGAACCGTTACAAATATAGATCTGTAACGGTTTTTATGAAAGAACCGTTACAAATATGCATACAATCTATAACGGTTTATAATAAACCGTTACAGATATTGGCAATTCTGTAACGGTTCTTTGATGAAAACCGTTACTAATAGTGTAATTAGTAACGGTTTTTATGAATAACCGTTACAACTTACAAAGTAGTCCAAATCGTTACAGATTTTAAAAAACCGTTACTAATTTTAAACAACCGTTACTAATATTAAAAAACCGTTACTAAGTCTGTAACGGTTCTTTAATAAAAACCGTTACTAATTTATATATAATATATAAAAATACTAAAAAATATAAATCCGCCTAATTCCGATTAATCTCCGATTAATCCCCGATTAATCCTCGATGGTTCCGACCGCAAAGATCTTGGATGCTTCCTTATCCCATGCCACATCCGAAACAAGAAGTTCAACAAGACTCTGTACGACTTAGGAGCGAGCGTAAGCTTAATGCCAAACTCGGTCTACTCGACACTCAACCTTGGAGACCTAAAAGACACGGGAATGATGACCCAGTTAGCAGACCGAACCGTTCAGTACCCTCTTGGAGTGATCGAAGACGTACCGATAAAGATCAGGAAATTCTACATCTCGATCGACTTTGTGGTAGTTGAAATGGAAGAGGATAAGCAGATGCTGATGATTCTCCGTAGACCTTTCTTAGCCATGGCTTGAGCTGTAATCAACGTAAGAAACATGTAACTCTCTTTCAACTTGGGCGAGTAAAAGTTAAACTTTAACCTCCGGGAGAGATGAGATATCCAGAACTCGCAGAGCTCTACTTTAAGATCGGCACTTCCAAAGATGAAAACAAGAGGGACGTCAAAGGGATGAAATTGAGAGCTGAAAGCGCGAAAGATGATCCTGGTACGCTGATTATGGTACGCTGCTATTGAAAACTACAGTACCACCCAGGAGGTGCCTAGAGGCCTTACGCAGGAGGAAAATGACGAGTTCCTAAGAAAGTTGAGGTTACACTATTGGAACAACTGGGACGAGCCACTTCTCTACCAAATGCAAGAGAACGGAAGATTCAGTAGATGTGTGCCTCCAGACAAAACTGAGGAAGTCATCATGCAATTATGTGGAAAATTCGCGAAAGCTACCGAGACAGTGAAGAGAGTTAGGAGGGCCGGATTCCATGGACCAACGCTCAAGTTAGACCTATAAAAATGCACAGCATCCTCAACAAAGATAACCACGGAGACACAGAGGGGACCGAACCAACACCAGTTGAGCCGCCAATGCAATCAAAAGATGTACTGAAGGAATGGGAGGTGAAAATCCTAGGGCCGTTCCATAAATCTTTCGGAAACAAATATATATTGGTGGCGATAGAACGAGTGACGAAATGGGTTGAAGCAATAGCAATGCCAAACATAAATGCTAGGAAGTTGACAAGCTTCCTGAGAAGGAAAGTCTTCACAAGGTTCAGAGTGCCCGAATTAGTGAGAGTAGAGGAAGGGAACCTGCCACACGAAAGGTCTCTATCCAAAATGTTGGAAAAATTGGGAATCACCCTCAATATAACAGCCTGAGCACTATGCAATCATTGCGGGGCCAAACAGCAAAAAGCAGCGATCGAGAGATTCATAGAGGGGGTCACACGCCGCTGGCCAACTAATTGGGCTGACAGGTTAGATGATGTGATATGGGAGTATCACACTTCCCACCTAAACCGGCAGGAGCCAACCTCCTTCGAAAGCCTACATGGAAGACGCTGCTACCTACCCGCCAAACTTGAATACAGGGGGCTTTGGGCGATAAGGTAACTCGAATTTAATGAAGCAAAATCAACAAATGCACGGATCTTGGAACTATTCAAAGAAGAGGAAAGGAAGAGCGAGGCGAAACTAGGATACCGGGAAGCCGCACAAGCCTTGAGTAGAGAGAGCAATAGGGCCATAGGGACTAGGCCAAACGCACACCAAAACTAGATCGAAAAGTCAGGCTCGCAACTCTAAACAAATGCTCTTGGGAGGTAGCCTAAGGTAAATAAAAAAAATCTCCTCGAAGGACAGCGAACCACGAAATACAATAACAGCAACCGTGGGTAGGATGGACACGACCGCGGAAAGGATGAATGCAACCGTCTTCCGAAACAGAGTAAGTTAAGGCCCATTCTCAGGAAAACTCATAAGGCGCGAACTACCGTCTCTTCCCCCAAATCATTCCCAAAATCAAAACCTTCCAAATTCTAAAAACTTCCCAAATCGCGCCTTTTCGTTTCTGACCAAAAACCCTACTTAAACCCCCAAACCATCCAAATCAAAATCGACGCAAGCAAATGACTGAATCAGAGGAATAAGGAGAGAATGGAAGCCGGTGGAAGCAACTAGACGAAAGGGATGAAGAGACTGCAAATAAAGACAGTGACGATCAAGCCACCGCGAAACGAAGGGCTTTCGTCGATCAGAATGGAGGACGAAGTAGAGAAGCCACATGCACAGATCGAGGGGCCGAGGAGACAGGTAGAAACGCTGGCGGCACAACACAACATGACACTTGAATAATAGAGAAAAGTGAAGGTGATAGACAGGAGAGAGTTCATCGCCACTAAATCGGAAGACACCGACGACCTGGACAAGATGCACGTCTTGTCTCAAGTAGACGAATTATTCGGAAGGGTTGGTTTAGGGAACCTGCTAACAAGGAAGGAAAGGCAAGTCCGGTCGCTTACCCTCGAGTTTCTCGCCATGACAAAGTTGGTGACGTCAGACGGCGGAGAAAGATGGAACAAGTAAGCGACGCCTTCGGAATCCCCAGAGAAGGCGGTTGGCCGGAAGATATAGAAGAATGGTCCGCCAAAGATATTTGGGAGAGAGATTGGAATAGGAGATTGGGGAGACAAGGGGTGCCGGTTGAACCAGGTATACAATCCGGTGCCCAGGACTACGCTAAGAATACTGGCAAATATGGTACATCCGAGAGACTCTGAAAGCTCCGCAATGCCGCACAAGCTAGAGTTGTTGATACTCTGGGTGATGATAAGTGACAACCGAGCGAACTTGCCAATCGCTCTAGACATGTGTGAGCACCTGATTAGAGAAGTTAGAAAGGGAAAAGCTTCAAACTGACGTGCGGGGCATTAGTCACCCGACTCTACCGGTATGTAATCTGAGGGGAACTGCCGGAGCTCACGGAGAAGATGGAACCCGGAGTATTAAATCTGTCCTCCTTCGAACAGTTTAACTATCTCGGGGAGGACGAGTACATAAGGTGGAGAACAAAGGGAACTCAAAATTTGATCCTTCCCCACCCCATCGCTCAGACGTTTGAGATCGAAAGAACCTATTCCCGCCTTACGACAAGTTAGTGGAAGAAGGGAGGAAGAGCTGGAAGAAGAGCAACCGACAGAAGAAAAAAAATATTTCATGTATTTTTTCCATTTATTCTTATTAAATCTTGACACAAGACCCACTTTCTTTTTTAAAAAAAGCAGCCCATTCTACAACCCTGTTTTTTTGCTAATTTTCTTTCAATGTTATTATTAAAAGAAAATTATTTATTTTTTTGAGAGAAAAATATTTATAACATTAAAAGAAAAATATTTTTTTTTGGTTATTAATAAAGGAAAAAATATTGATTTTAAGAATAGGTTTGCTCTTGATTTAATGATACCTATTTGTTTTTTCAAAGTTATGCATCGCATTATTTTAATTATACATATAATTTTTCTTCAATTACACCTAATATTGTTATAAATTATATATGATATTATGAAAGCACACTCATTTATTTGTCCTAATTATATTATTATTTACTGTAAAATATATCTAATATGTATTTTAGTCAAATTCATATTCATATCACTTTTAGTTATGTTAATATAATAGTTGTTTATTTTTTCTAATTATACAATTAAATTTGTGATAACATTGTTGTTACTACAAAATATTCTCATTATATTTTTTCATTGAAATCACAAATTATTTCTCACTGGTTATCTTTATAATATTCTATTGCTCAGGTCTCAAGCAACGCAAGAGATACCCTAGTTTTAGTCTTAACATTGGAGATAAACGAGAAATAAAGCTATCACTGCTTTGAGGTGAGGTAAATTTGGAAGATTAATTTTGGCATATCCCTTCTTAACTCCTTCATTTTCTTAGGTGTTTGGCATGAATAAGAAGGATAAACTGGTTTATCCCTAGCTTGTCCAGCTATCAAACATGAGCTTTTATCAACTTGGGCTAAAGAATTAACTCTCATATTCTCTAAGGAAAATTCTTCAAAAACCCCCTAACTTTTCTAGAATTTATCAAAAATTTTCTATCTTTTCAAATTCTTCAAAAACCCTCTATAAAGTAGATTGGATTTTTTTTAACCCCTATGGGGATAACTTTAAATTTTTCCATCCAATAAACTTCTTAATGGACCAACATGCCCTTATATAATTATTTTCATATTTAACTTTATTCAATAAAAAATATATTTTACATCAACTATAAATATTAGATGAGAACTAAAATATGAACAAAATTATATAAATAATAAAGAAAATAATATTTTATGTAATATAAAATTATAATATATATAATAATAAAATATATTATGTAATATAATATCATAAAATGAATTGATGCATCAAAAAATGATATCAGAAAATAATTTATAAAATATCTTTAAAATAATATCATGAAATATTATATTAAAATACATTATTTTTCATGCATTTTTTATTTTCAACTAAATAAAATAAAATATGAAAATAATTATGTAACAGCATTTTGGCCAATTAAGAAATATTTTGTATGGAAAAGTTAAACATAGCAGCAGAGGGGGCAAAACAATTCAACTCACTTTATAGGTTTTTTTGAAGGAATCTAAAAGGTTAGGGTGTTTTTGATAATATCCAGAAAAGTTAGGGGGTTTTGAAGAATTTCATTCTCTATACTAACAGGCCGAGCTCAAGCCCAGCCCAAGCTTCTATCTCTTTTCTATCTTATTTTACTCGTGCGGCACATCCTACCATATCAAACCCCGAAACAAACCCTAGCAGTACCACCTTCTCTTCCCCTTCCTCTTCCTCCAAAATCTCTCCTCTCCGCCGCCCAACCATGACATTCGACGTGAACGTAGTCCCCTTCAACCCGGACGGCTGGGGCCCGCCCGACACGCCCGCCGCTCCGCTGCTTCCGCAACGCTTGTCCGGCGGGAGCCACCCGGCCAACATCCCGTTCGCGCCCTTCTCCCGGTCCGAGAAGCTCGGCCGCATCGCCGACTGGACCCGCAACTCCAACAACCCCCACGCCTCCTCCCGCGACGCCGTCTTTGATTTTGCTCTCGACGACTCCGCGTTGGCGGCCGAGGATGATTCTTCGTTTAGGTTGGTTGACGCGCGGCCGCCTCCGAAGCAGAAGTTCGGGCCGAGGTGGAGGTATAATCAGCGGCCGCAGTTGCCGCAGAGGAGGGATGAGGAGGTTGAGGCGAAGAGGAGGGAAGCTGAGAAGGAACGAGCGAGGAGGGATAGGATGTATCATCAGAATCGGTCGAATCCGTCGCACCAGCACGGCGGGTCGAATCGTGGGTCTGGACCGGCTTATAAATCCTCGGTCGACATTCAACCTGAATGGACCATGCTTGACCAGATCCCGTTTTCTACTTTCACCAAGCTCTCTTTCGCGGTTTCCGACCAGCCGGAAGATCTTTTGATCTGCGGATCGTTAGACTTTTACGACCGCTCGTTTGACCGAGTCAACCCCAAAAACGACAAACGGCTCGAGAGAATGAAAACGCGGAACGCCGTACGGGTGACGACCACGGACGATCCGGTGATCCGCCGGCTCGCGGCGGCTGACAAGGCGACAGTTTTCGCGACTGACGCGATTTTGGCGGCCTTGATGTGCGCGCCAAGGTCGGTTTACAGTTGGGATATTGTGATTCAGAGAGTGGGGAATAAGTTGTTTTTGGATAAGAGGGACCGGTCGCAGATTGATATGATAACGGTGAACGAGACGGCGCAGGAACCGTTGCCGGATAATAAGGACGATATTAACTCGCCTCATATGCTCTCTGAAGAGGCCACTGAGATCAATCAGAAGTTCGCTCATCAGGTATAATTTTAAAATTTTTACCTTTAGTTGGAATCAGAATTTATTGATCTGAGGTTACAAATACTTTCCTTTTAATAAACCTCACAACTGATCCTCTCACTAAGATACATGCACCACAAACCTTTTTTCTGATAAATGCACCTTTAGTCCTTGTACTTTAATTGCAATATTTTTGGTCCGTGCACTTTATATATGTGCACGTTTATAAACCACATAAACCAAAAAGTTTAAGTCAATAGTACAAGGACTAAACTTGCGACCAATTGAAGTACATGGACTAACTTTCATCCCATATTTTTGTACCACAGTACGCAATTTGGTCCATGTACTACTGTTTTAAACTTCATAAAATCGTGCACGTTTATAAACTACAAGAACCAAAAAATTCAAATCAACAATACATGGACCAAACTCACAACCAGTTAAAATAAAAGGACTAACAATGCATTTAAATATTAATTAACATCGTTCTCTCTTTTCATCATATCATTACAAATATAATTAATTAAATTCACTTACCATCTCTCTCTTCAACATTCCATTCCCCCTGTTATACACCACCCATTTCACTCTTACCAGGTCTTACTAAAAGACGGAAACAGTCAGATTCTAAATTTTTTGGTTCCTGCATTTTATATTTGTGCACGTTTATATACCACATAAAACATAAAGTTTAAATCAATAGTACAGGGACTAAACTTGCAATCCAATTAAAGCACATGGACTAACAGTTCTTTCCTCCCATCTTTGGTCCATGTACTACTGATTTAAACTATATATAATCATGCACATTTATAAACTACACGAACCAAAAAGTTCAAATCAACAGTACAATAACTAAACTCGCAACCAATCGAAGTACAAGGGACTAATGGCACACTTATCTCAACGACAACACACACTCATTCCTCCTTTTTTCTCCCTTTCTTCTCGCCAGGTATTACTCAAAGACGGCAACAAGGTAACCTTCGACGAGCCCAACCCATTCGCAACCGACTCCGAGGACCCCGGTTCCGTCGCGTACAGATACCGCAGGTGGAAGCTCGACAGCGAGACCTTCCTGATCGCGCGGTGCGAGGTGCACGCGGCCGCCGACCTCAAGGGCCAGCGGTCGTTTTTGACCTTAAACGCCTTGAACGAGTTCGATCCGAAGCATACGAATGTGGATTGGAGGCAGAAGCTGGAGACGCAGAGGGGAGCCGTGCTGGCGACGGAGTTGAAGAATAACGCGAACAAGCTCGCGAGGTAAATTGTTGTTTTTGTTTGTTTTGTTTATATAATAAGGTAGTGTATGTACAAATTTCTCCAACTTTGAGCAAAATAGTAGAATTTTCTAGTAATATATGGGCTTGTAAAGTTTTTTTTATCTTTTTCTAAATGACATCCAACATGATGAAGTTCAATGGGAATATTTAGGGTAAAGTTCACCATAGGTCTCTATGTCCCTGTAATATAGGCTAAACCTTATATGTCAATTAGAATATATGATCAACTAAATCAGCATAAATAACACGTGCAGTTACCATCCAAAGTTCTCACCACAAAATAACCGCACATCTAATCCAATTTAAAAGTAACAAACAAACAAACAAACAATCTGACAAAATTTAAATATATTATTTCTAAATTTTGAAGTACCAAATAAACAAACAAATAACATAACCAATTGATTAATTAATTAACAAACAAACAACCAAATAATTTTCTCTCCATTTATCTTTTACCAACAGGTGGACGGCGCAGGCTCTGTTATCAGGCGCGGACACGATGAAGCTCGGCTACGTCTCCAGAACCCACCCGCGGGACAGGCACAACCACGCGATCCTGGCGGTGATTGGGCACAAGCCGCGGGACTTCGCCGCGCAGATCAACCTCAACACATCCAACATGTGGGGCATCGTCAAGTCGATTGTTGATCTCAGCATGAAGTTAGGAGAAGGGAAGTACGTTCTTGTCAAAGATCCCGCCAAACCACAGGTATATGAGAGTTGGGAATGTGTAAGAGATTTAAAAGAAAAGAAAGAGTTTAACTGCTCTCGCTGTTTATTTATTTATTAAAAATTTGCGACGAAGGTCTCTGTGGTTACTAAAAATTGAAATCTCTCTCGTCAAACGTCCACTTTAATGTAAGAGATATGTTTTTGTAAGGGAAATGTAATAGATATGTTGATTTATATTTTAAGAAATGATAAAAAGAAGTTAAAGAGAAGTATTATTTCAGATGAGGGAATGAGGAGGTATGCTAATTATTCTATAAAAAATGTTTTCCAGACAATTAGTGTTTACTTCTAACTAACAGTAGGGATTTATTTGCAATTTTGACTATAATACAGGTTTTTTTTTTTTTGCAAATTCAGCGTAACTTAAGGCCTTTTTCTCAAATTTCCAGTTACATATTTATTATTTATTTGTTTACAGGTGAGATGGCCTTTTTCTCAAATTTCCAGTTACATATTTATTATTTATTTGTTTACAGGTGAGATTTTATGAAGTCCCACCGGATGCATTTGAGAACGACTACGTGGAGGAGCCTCTGCCGGAGGAGGAGCAAGTCCAGGTCAGGCCGGCCGAACAAGAGCCAGATGCTGCTGCCACCACCGGATCTGATGTGGCGGCTGACGGTGCGGCCGATGGTGTGGCTGGAAAAGATGAAGCAGCTAAGGATGCTGCTGCTGGTAGTACTACTGTTTAGAACTTAGATGGGTTTTTTTTTGTGTTGGAATTTTTGTGGGCTGGTGTTTTTGTTATTTCGTGTTGGTGTGAGACTGGATTTGTTATATGGATTGTGTAGACAGCTGTTGTTGTTTAGGGAAAAGATTTATTTTGGGTTCCAATGACGGAAATAAGAAGTTTTTATTTCTGTGTTTGTTTTATGGGTTAGTTTTGTGAGTTGTTGTACCTTTTTGTTGAATTTTAAGTGATGTGAGTTTGATGGTAAATTGCGATTGGGATCTTTCTGTGTGGATGAATTAAACGCTTGGATTCAACTTTTGAAAGATATAGTAAATAAATGAAATCATATATCTGTCATGGAACGTACTTATGATTTTTAGTGGGATTATTTTATTTAATTATGATTTATCTAAAGTTTGAATAAACAAATATTTGTTTGGATCTAAGGCCCGTTCATGGCCCATTGTTTTTCAAGGTATGGCGCAACGAATGAAATCCAAAAATGATTTATTTTTTTGAACTACCAAAAATGATTTATGATTTTCTCAACTTCGACTATTCAATTAAACCTGGTAAATTGATTTCTTCATTCTAAATTGTAAATTGTAATTAGGATTTCATACCCTTCGTCCGAAATCATGAGAAGAAATAAAAAACAGAAATACAAATTTGCACGTCATATTTCTCAATGGAAGCCAGTTTTTACTCGAGTTTGGAGGGGGGAAATCATAATTTCACAAAAAATTCCATAAGATTCAAGGAAGCAAATGTTACTTTAACGGTCCAAATTTGGAAGCAAAAGCATGGCTGGGAAAGTCCTAATGAGTGCCCTAGCCTTTAGCTTTCTTTCCTGTGGCTGTAAATAATCATCTATCAACCTAATATTTGGAGAATTGAGCAACATAAACTAGTATGCTTTGATATTAAATATTACTTTTATATAAATTTATATATATTAATAAAACATATGTACCGAAAAACTGAAATTTAATCTGTATTACACACAAATAATTTCTATTACGTGCATTCGCAACTGCAAATATAAAAGAAAATAATTATAGGTCATCGTCTAGGTGGCGCCCCCACACTCCTTAAGAATACAAATCATCATCATTAAATTAGGAAAAGAACCATTATAAAACAGAATGAAAACTAATAATATAAGAGGCAAAGAATCAGTACAAGTGTGCGAATGACCATCCATGTCATGGCCCATAAATAATGCTGGAATGAATAAAATTGGCTCCACTCGATTCAATCATATAACTTCAATTATTTCATATATTTACTTACATGTTTCCCTAATTTATTATCCCTCAACATTGTAAACAGCGTAGTGTGCATTATTAGAGCTTTAATTGGCCTATGTATTTTACAAACTAGTGTAGTTGGAAGTTATTTCAGTATTTGCGGCTTAGATCCGAAACTGGTACTGAGTGATGAAGGTTGAAAAAAATAATGTGGACCATAATCAAATGATCTTGAACTGGTTGCACTGTAGTACTTAATCAAAATGATTTTTTTAGAAATAAGATGATTATATAATATATATTACTATGCTTCAAAATTATTTTGTGTAGAATTTCATATCTTTGTGCATACTTCAAAATATTTTATATAATGGTAACAAACTGAATGATTACTTTCTCCTGAAAAAGAAAGAAAGAATGATTACTTTATGTTTTTGTCAATCAAAACACAAATTATTGAACTAAACAATTATTGGTTGAGACCCAATTAAATTCAGTAGTTAATAATGGAGAGTTATTTTTTGAAATAACCTTATATCAAAATATATTTGTGAAAATAACATTTTTACATTCAAATTTGAACAAATAGCATTTTTGAACTCTCTGAAAACTAGAAATTACTTATTTTATTTTGTTTTAATTTAACTTTTAGAGTTTGAAAACACTTTTTTTTTCTCTTTTTGCAGGACGATTAGAGATGTAAATGTGATTTTTTTTAATTTCAAACTAAGCAAAAATGATTTTTAACTCATAGAATTCGAAAATGATATTTATCTAATTCAAACATAAAAATGATATTTTTGCAAATTTTCTTATTGAAAGGTCATTTCTAAAAACAACTCAATAATGAAAGTCATTGAATTAGGTTAGATTATTTTATGATAATAATTTAATGCATGGATTAATAATCTAGGTGTGATGAGGTCACCTCAGAAAAGAGGCAACTGCTGGAGACCAATTGTTTAGAACTTTGAGAATTTATTATTCCCTTTTTCTTACGCATATTAGAGCCGTTGGCAGCCTGGATCACCTCATTTTGATTTTTTCTTTTCAACCAATTAAAAAAGGAGGAAATAATAATCCCTGATCATTCAAGTACTTTCTATTAATTTTAATCCTGATCTATATTTATGTATTTTTTATTATACCAATATAGTGATATTCATATATATGACGTTTTTGTTATATTTATATATTGTTTTCTTATATATATATATATATATATTGTAATGTAATAATTATATACTTTTTTTTTACTTATAATTATTTCTTTTTAATATACAATTATAAAATATTTAATTTGGTAACTTTTTATAAAAATTTATCTTTTTCTTTCTACGTAGGCACCATTATTTTTTATATCCCGTTTGAACATGACCTGTATACCATCTATACTTTATTATTTGTATACCATTTATATTTTATATATATTATCGTGTGATCATTAGCCGGGCATGCATTATTATTATTTTTATTATTGTAAGAAGAAGAAACTTCTAGGTCTTATAACTAATATTATATAATATAGAGAGATGTGTTCGAATTAAAAATTTAAAACTATTTGACTACTTATATCGTGAAAAGTCAATCTAAATCCAAATAATTAGCAATTATCCTATCCAAAATCAGGTTTAATAGCACACTTGACCAAAAGTAATTTGATGTTGATGTGATATCATGGCACAATTGATCAACCACGTTCCAATCCAATTCAATAAAACCCTACTAACCAGTAAATAAATCTAGTCACAGAGTTTTCTGAAAGAAAAATGTGATATTACGATGCATTATAGCATGCTTAAATCATGACAGACTGTATATATATTGTTTTCTGCTTTTCAAATATGCTATTTTATTTATTTATTATTTTCACTGTTTTATGTATTATTTACTTTTGAAATTTGTATATACGGTTTTACCACTTTTTAATATACTTTTTATTTTCTATATATAGTTTTCACGCATATAATGTTACAAAAAATAAATTATATATACTATTTTTTATTTTATACATTGTTTATTTGCCATATATATTACCGTCGTAATTTGGACGTGCTACAATGCGTCGTGATATAACAGGTCCTTTTCTGAAATAACCTTGCAATAAAAATTGTTTGTAAAAATAACATTTTTATGCATTAGAGTTTGCACGAATAGCGGTTTTGAATGTTTGCAAATCATTATAAATATTTGTTTCATTTTTGAAATTATGAGAGAGTTCAAAATTAAATCTGCTACCTTTTTCTGTTTGATTTAACATGAAAAATTTATTTCAAACTCATAATGCTCGAAATAAAAAAAAAGTTCGAAAACATTATTTATACAAATTCAAACATCAAAAACATTTTTAATTTTTTTTCTTATTTCAACTCATTCCCAAACAAGTCAGTCACAGAAACATGAAAGTCCCGACCAATTAGCGTCAGGGTTACAAGGTAATGTTTTCACTCTAGCTACAAAATAAAGAGAAAAAATCTTCAGCTTTTGTTTGCAAGAGAAAATATCTTTTGTAGGCATTTCACAGCCTCAAGAACTAACCATCGTGCTTTTGTCCTTTCGACACTACCAATCATGTCATGTGTGCATCATGTCATGATTTGTGCCAAAAATGGAAGAGCATTGTACTAGTACCAAAAATGTAAGGGTACAGATTCCTGGTGTTCCACCTTATGTTGTCAAAGTGCCATAGATTGATCTTTTATTGTTATTATTTATTAGCACTTTTTTATGATTGTACTTATTTAGAACGTCTAAGATGATTAAAGTATTCGTCTATAAGATCTGTTTTATGTTATATATTATTCATTTATCTTTTGGAAGCATATGAAGTTCATTATATATTTTATGTATAATACAAATTTAAAATATATGGAATAGATTAATAAGTCCGAAATATAAGACCTAATTAATTAAATTTTTCTTACCATTCTATATATTTATTTTTGAAGTTCCTCAAGTCGGGAATATTTTACAAAGAAGCAAATAGAAAATATTCTACTTCAATTGATGAATGAGAGATTTAAATAATTCAAGACACTTAATAACTAGACTAAGAAATCACTAATTGTAATGTACAATTCACCATATAATATCACATAACATACAATAAACGTGAAATGAAACAATACAATCTTTCAAAAAACAAGAGCCCTAAGTAATACATATTTTATTATTTAATTAATATGCACAACTTTTATTTATTTTTCTGACGTTTCACAATCAATTCACATATAGGACCGCAGCTCCTAATTTGTATATAGATAGGGCCCGGGTCTACACTCTACAGCGTTGTGATTCCGATTTTGATACTTGCGGCCAGAAATGTTACATATCTTGTAGGGCTTAGTTCTTGCTGAGTCGTTCGTCTTGCACTACTAGATAAACAACAAAACAATTGGCCAGTGTTAATTTTTTGGTCCCTTGCGTTTTGGGGACACGGCACCTCACAGCCGTTGGGTTTTTGTATCTGCTATGTGTACCCTATGTTTCTGCTTTTGTAGGCAGTTTTCTACATAAATAAGTTTGGAGCTGAAAATATAAAATTTCATAGAAATAAAATTATTTTGATTATGATATTTTTTTTTAGATTCAACTCATATTTATTGGGTTGACATACTTTGCTATCGGAGGCCCGGGACTTAAACGCATGATCTCATACTACACATGTAATATACTCTACCATCTAGGTTATGAATCATTTGTATTATTTTTATACTGAAGATATTTAATTCATTAGAGTGCATTAAGATCAGTGTTAAGCATTTAAATGATGGGCATCATTTATTTCAAAAAGAGTGTTGTTTAGTGTTTTAGCAATTCTCTAATCAAAATATTTTGTGTTTAAATTTAGATTAAAAATATAACCGTTAAGTTTAATAAAAAATAATAAGTTAGTTAAGATGATAAAATATATTTTGTTGAGTACTTTATTTAATTAAAAGTTGTACTATATTTTATGGTTGCTTAATTACTTTGTCATCTAAGATTATGCGCTAAAAAATTATATCATAAATTCATAATACCTCATATTCGTAATTGGTAAATTGTAATTTCTAACCAGTAAAAAATTTGAGTGATCGAGAGAGCTATATAAGTAAGTTGTGTTAATTTCTCATATACAGTCAATTACAATAATATTATTTTCATGATTTATTTTGACGTTGTTTATATTTATATTAATTTTTTTCTTGAATAGAGATGACTCTTTGTTTCACTTCTATTTTGATGTCAATGAGATTTGAACTCACAACCAAAACATATGGTATGCTTATATTAAGTTATGTTGAAGTATTTTTCATGAATTACTTTTTTTATATTATTATGTACATATTTAATGTCATCAAAGTCCATTGAAATTATATTATTACAATTATATTATTCTTTATCCATTTTTCTGCCATGATCAATTTCATTATGCTTCATAATTATGTGTTTTTTTTTTTGAAAAATTTGCGGCATTGCTCTTATATATTATAATTAATGTATGGCTTCATTCATAAAAAAAAATTAATATATTGCTTCATATACTCTCCTTTCTTGGTCAAAAGTTCCGAACTTAAATTACGAAACAAGGAGACCAAAATAAAAATGACTCAAATAAGATTGTCTAGATGCTCTTACACTTTTAGAATAACAATTAACAATAGTCAATACATATAATAAGGATTATTAACTCTCTTTTCACTTTTTGCGTAACTCTTTGCACTACATGAACAAACGTGTAGAAATGGCTTGTAAGCGTAGCAAAATTAGCTCCTAATTGCAAAAGTCATTTTCTTGAGAGGAAGGGAATCAATGAGCTGAGACCAAGGAACTAATATTTGTAAAGTAGGCCTCAATATTTCTTTTATCAAAGTTGATTTAAAAAGAAAGGTTGGTGGTGCCCACATGATCCAATTCTACATGTAGGTGCAACTTTGCACCGACCAAGCAGCTTCTCTTTTTAACATCAATTCTTTTGTTTTTGTGCAATTTTCAATATAACCACCAAACTTTTTCATGTTTTGAAAAAACTTCTGAATTTTTGTTTACCAAGTAACAACACGCTATTCTCATTCTCATATTTTATTAACTCTTCGTACATAACACAGTGCTGAAGAAGATCTCGTATCTAATAAATTATTAATATAAAGATTGAGATTCCTACATAACAAACTACAAGGTCTAACCTTCTTAGTTGCTAAACATTGCATTATATATAATTTTTGATTGACAGAAGTTAAATTAATTGACAAATCATTTGATGTTAACGTTATTCTGTTTTTAAAAAAAATCATGTTAAATATGTTAAAATGCAAAATATATAAAGCATAGAAGAACATCAACTTCTTGTTCCTCTCATGTTAATTTTGTGGGTTTTCGTTATGCTTTTAAATTTCAAGTGCATAATCGATATAATATATATATATATATATATATATATATATATATATATATATATATATATATATATGGGGCATGAATATTTGAATTGTTTTCTTTTTTTGCTTTTTTAATTTCAGTCATTAGTGGTCATGATATCAACCACACATATCCATACATGAAGGATTCGAATTTCGTGTCTAACATGATTGATTAAAAATTTAGATAAGAACATATAAATCAATTTAAAAAGAGAACAATAATCAAGTGATAGTTTGTAGTTTTTCCTCATTTTTTTTTTTTTAATTTCAGCCATTGATTTGTATTGTAAAAAATTTTAAGGTTTTGTTTATCAAAGCATGCTATAGATGCATTGCATAAAAAATGAATCCCAGTAAAGTTGAATTAATTTGACTTCAAATACAAATTTTGACATATCCATTTTCAGTAAAAACAAAGCAACTCTTACCTACCCCGCCAAAAGAAGTTAAAAAAGAAATACAATTCATTTCAATGATCTAAAAGAGATAAAAGCAGGAGGATTCCTTCAAGGTTCCTCCTATGAACGTTGAAGGAATAAAATAATGGGACTATTTAATGCTTACGCCTGCAAAACTTCATAATATCATATACGCCTCTTGAGAAGTAAAATAATATCATAATCACATATACCCTTTCAATTTTTTCCATCATAGGCTCATAGGTACTCTCAATTCTCAAATAATCATATGAACAAGAATAAAAAAGAAAATGATCTTATTATTTTTAATTAGTAAAAAATAGCACTGATTTGTTTTATTTGTTAGAATAGCGTTTTCAGTTCTTAAGAGAGCAATGTCACGATAATTGTCTAATTATCTCATGCTGGAAGCTAAAAAAGTTATAAAAAAAAATATACAATTACCAATTAAAACATGGAGCTTTAATGCTATGGAGTTTGATGAACCGGTCGGTCCGTCTGGTTATATCGACAATTACATTGTTGCACATAATAAAATAAGCAGAGGTACACATACACATTTTATTTTTTATTTTGGAAATATTCATTTGTATTGATAAAATTATTAGAATTTATTTATTTACTTTGATAAAAAAATTTAGAAATTGTTTATTTATTTGACATATTAGAATTTATTCATTTACTTATTTTGGCAAAATTATTAAAATTATGATTTTAAACATTTAAGATTTTTTTTTAAATATAAAAAAACAAAGGAGAATTACTAAAATTAAATATTGAATTAACCCTATTTTGATCCATAAAATGCCATCTAACTTCATCATGTTAACTTTAACATCATAGTTCTGTAAAAAATAATTCAAATCATTCTACATGAGTTTATAGGCAATCTAAGAAAGTGATAATTTTTTAAAATATTCAAAATAGTTAGGAGGTTTTGCAAAAATATAACTTCTCCATTGAAATTAAGTATTTTGCAGGGATACAAAAACAAACTATCCAATAAACAAACACGACCTTTGAAAGCACGCAAAGCACGATGCTGGATCTCCGTTCAAAACCCCCTCGAAGTTTCAGTTAATTACGCAAACGCCACTACACTCGTTTTCCTCACGTGGGGGAAATTGAGGGGCATTTTCGTCTACAGGATGTGAACGGTTGAACGCCCGCCGCAAAACCTACTACGGAAAATGAATTTTTGGATAATTGGGGCTGTGGTTGGTTGAAATTGCATGAAATGCCACTATCACGCGGGGAAGAAGTACAAAGACAGATTGTTTTTATTTGTAGATAGGCCCTATAAGTTGTTGAAATTGGAACACAACATGGATGGGTTGGAGATAGAGTGATATTCTGATTTTTCATAATTAATGTCAATCAAAGATGACCAATTGTATTACATTATATATCCAATTTTATATAAGCTAAATATTCCAATTAGAAATTTCAATTGATTTATAAACTTAAGATATATATATAAATTGGTCATTTTTAATTGATTTTAAAGGTCAGTAATTTATCATTGAATTTTGTGTAATTAAGTCTCAAATTTATCCAATTTAACAAACATAACTCAATTTTGAGTGAATGTTATCTAATTTTTGAACTTATCCTTTATTCCTATAATTAGAAAGGAAATAATGTGAAATAAATACATTGTAAAAGCTAATGAGTAACCGTATTACAATCAATTAATTAGGATAAGATAGACGAATATATACTACAATAAAAAAGGATAAGCACAAGAACTTGAAAAAACTAATTCGGTTTATCTAATCATAATTTCTATTTCTGTAATCATAAATATAAATGGTAATAAATATTTATAATATTATCTATCTCAAAAAACATATAATTTTATAATCTTTTAACAATGAAAATTTATATGCAAAAGTCTACAACGAGATGAAGGATAAATTTAATACTTAGACACAATAAATGTTGTACCATGGATTAAGTGATATTGTGATTATTTTTAATTGATTTTAAAGGTCAAAAATAAACATGGGAAGAAAAGAATTTTCATTATAAAAAAGTTTTTTAGGTTAATAAGTTAGTAAAATAAAAATTGAGAAGAGTCAACTTATAATAAAATATGAAGTTAAATTTTAAATAAAATCAGATCAAATAAACATAATAAATGACGAATCTAGCCAAAATTCGTTTAACATGTTAGCGAGATAAAAACAACACATAAACATCTTTACTCATGCTCCTCTAAGATTTTGATAGAGTATATATCATTAGTGTTGTAGTGAAGAAAATATTTGAAATATATATATTTTTATGTACTTGGTCTCTCAAAATTTTTGTATAGTGTTAGTCTGCAAAGATTTTTTTTTTGACTCCCGCCAGTAAATACGGTTAAGCTCCGTCACTGATTGTATGCTATCTGACAATTTTGAAGTGCTAAATTATCATACAAAATAATATTACACGTTTATGCAAATACTAAAAACATTTGGGTACGAGTGAAAAGCTTAGAACTTACGCGGACACCCACATAAAATTCAAAAACCAAAAACTCTTCACAAATCACCAAAAAGAAAAAGAAAATTCAAATACCACTTGTACTCTTCTTCTCTCTCTTCCTTATAAAACAATCCAACTTGCAAGAGAAAAAAACTAAATTCATTCATTCATTCATTTTTTTCCCTTCACTTGATAAACAAAAGATTTTCTTTCTTTAGTCTCTCTTTCCTTCCTTCAGCTGCCCAGATCTTGTTTTGATTCGGCTATGGTGTTTGGAAATCGCCAAATTTCGTTGTTGGCCCTTCTATGATCATCGATTTTGTGATATTTGAGTGCATGAACGATTGGAGAGATTGCGGACTGTTTATTAGAAGTAGGGGTAGGTGGGGCAAGTGCGGATAATTCGAGTTCGCGCAATTTGTGCAATTTGTGCGGTTTTTGTTGTTAATTTAATTGGGTTTTGGAGATATTTTAAGGAGTTCATTTGTTTGAGTGAGAGACGAACGAACGGGAGAGTTTATCGAATTTGGGAGGAAAATATGCAACAGGATCAGAAAAAGAAGGTAAATTTTGGGTTTCTGGATCTGAATATTGTTTTTGTGTCTTTTCTTTTTCATTAGTAAATTTTTCCGGCACTGCAGTTAATTGCCTCTTGTTTTGCAATAGAATAATCTGTAATTTCGTATCAGAAATCCACATTTCTTCTCATTCTTTTCAACGAAAGCTTTTTTTTTTTTTTTTTTTATTCTTGTTGTTTTCTCCTGCAATTTTGGCACACATAATTTCTTGATACACAACAAATCATCCTTTAATTCTTCAACTAAACACAAAAAATCAACAAAAACGGCTATACAACTCTTCTCCTAAATCCCAATTCTCACCAACCAAAACCGTACCAAAAATCCAGGTTTCTTCCAACCCGGAATTCCTTTCAACTAACCCCCCTTCAATTCTGCAACAAATTGTCCTTGAATATACAACAAAATACCTTTAGTATACAACAAATTGACCGTTAATCACTAAACACAAAAAAAAAGAATAAAAAAGAGCTACCGATTCTAAAATCCTTCATCCCATTTATTTCCAGGTTTCCCCGGACCGGGACTCCTTCTTCTCAGGCTACACCGACACCAACCGGTACCAAATCCACGAGATCATCGGAAAAGGCAGCTACGGCCTCGTCTGCTCCGCCACTGACACACACACCGGCCAAAAGGTCGCCATTAAACGCATCCTCAACATCTTCGACCACGCCTCCGACGCCGCCCGCATCTTACGCGAAATCAAGTTACTGAGACTGTTGAGGCATCCTGATATTGTGGAGATCAAGCATATTATGCTGCCGAAGTGCAAGAGGGAGTTCAGGGATGTGTATGTCGTGTTTGAGCTGATGGACACGGATCTGCACCAGGTGATCAAGGCGAATGATGATTTGACCAAGGAGCATCATCAGTTTTTCCTGTATCAGATGCTGAGAGCCTTGAAGTTTATTCATACCGGTACGGTTTTTGATTAAGAAATTGTTTTTTGATTGGTTGGTTTGTTTATTGTTGAGTTATTGTTGGTACAGAAAGGAGGGAAAAAGATTCCAAAAAATATGAGGAAACAAACAATTGTGGTACTATTGGTACCAATATGTTTGTTATTGGTACTATTTAGTGTAATTATTTGTTTTTTAGGGGTTGTTTTTGTTTTGCTGATTTTAGGGTTTTTGTTTTTTTGATGCAGCTAATGTATATCACCGTGATTTGAAGCCGAAGAATATATTGGCAAACGCGAATTGCAAGCTTAAAATATGTGATTTTGGATTAGCAAGGGTTGCATTTAATGATACACCAATGACCACATTTTGGACGGTGAGGCCTGTTTTATTTTATATTATTGTTGTTTGACCCATTGAAAGTATATAAAAAAAATCTCAAAAAATGATAATAATTATATTATTTTTGCAGGATTATGTTGCAACAAGATGGTATAGAGCTCC
This sequence comes from Juncus effusus, assembly GCA_027726005.1. NCBI lineage: Eukaryota > Viridiplantae > Streptophyta > Magnoliopsida > Poales > Juncaceae > Juncus > Juncus effusus. Next base: position 3,842,570 of record CM050908.1, on the reverse strand, counting down.
AGAGCTGTGTGGATCATTCTTTTCTAAGGTATTATAATTATTTTTCATTTATTAATTGTTTTAATTTTGACTTGAATTTTTATTTAAATTTGTTGGGTTTTTGTTTTATTCGGATACTTGATGGTATTCATTCATTTAAATTATCTTTTCATTTCTTTTTCTTTTGAGTGCATAATTCAAGCCTCCACCTAACCAAATATTTTATTTAAACTTGGTCCTTGCAAATTTTTGTTGTTTTGACTTGTATTATTTTTGTTATCTATTTAGGCTATTTTTACAATTTACTCCATGTTCTTTTGGTTTTTATACAATTCATGTACACACATTTTATTTCCTAAATATCTGTAGGGAATTCGTTTTTAATTTCTAAAATATTATAAAATAATGAAAAGAAATTGGCTTTTCTGCAATTTTTTGATAATGTGGGTACATTTTACTTGTCAAACTTTTAGCGGCCCTATTTTTCTTCTTGCAAAAACTAAAAACATTTGGGTACGAGTGAAAAGCTTAGAACTTACGCGGACACCCACATAAAATTCAAAAACCAAAAACTCTTCACAAATCACCAAAAAGAAAAAGAAAATTCTTTTGGTTATTTTACAATTTACTCCATGTTCTTTTGGTTTTTATACAATTCATGTACACACATTTTATTTCCTAAATATCTGTAGGGAATTCGTTTTTAATTTCTAAAATATTATAAAATAATGAAAAGAAATTGGCTTTTCTGCAATTTTTTGATAATGTGGGTACATTTTACTTGTCAAACTTTTAGCGGCCCTATTTTTCTTCTTGCAAAAACTAAAAACATTTGGGTACGAGTGAAAAGCTTAGAACTTACGCGGACACCCACATAAAATTCAAAAACCAAAAACTCTTCACAAATCACCAAAAAGAAAAAGAAAATTCTTTTGGTTATTTTACAATTTACTCCATGTTCTTTTGGTTTTTATACAATTCATGTACACACATTTTATTTCCTAAATATCTGTAGGGAATTCGTTTTTAATTTCTAAAATATTATAAAATAATGAAAAGAAATTGGCTTTTCTGCAATTTTTTGATAATGTGGGTACATTTTACTTGTCAAACTTTTAGCGGCCCTATTTTTCTTCTTGCAAAAACTAAAAACATTTGGGTACGAGTGAAAAGCTTAGAACTTACGCGGACACCCACATAAAATTCAAAAACCAAAAACTCTTCACAAATCACCAAAAAGAAAAAGAAAATTCTTTTGGTTATTTTACAATTTACTCCATGTTCTTTTGGTTTTTATACAATTCATGTACACACATTTTATTTCCTAAATATCTGTAGGGAATTCGTTTTTAATTTCTAAAATATTATAAAATAATGAAAAGAAATTGGCTTTTCTGCAATTTTTTGATAATGTGGGTACATTTTACTTGTCAAACTTTTAGCGGCCCTATTTTTCTTCTTGCAAAAAATGTACATTACTCATCTTTTTATTTATTTATTATTTTTTTAAATTGCAGTATTCATCAGCAATTGACATATGGAGCATAGGATGCATTTTCGCTGAAGTATTATTAGGAAAGCCTTTATTTCCCGGCAAAAATGTCGTTCATCAATTAGATTTAATCACCGATCTTTTGGGCAGCCCTTCTTTAGAAACAATTTCCAAGGTATTTTTTCTATTATAATTAGGTTATTTTTTTATTTTGGAAAATGTAAATTGTTCAAATGATAATTTTGACATATATATATTTTTTGGTTAAACCCATTCTTTTGAAACTATTTCTAAGGTATTGTTACTATTAAAATTAGGTCAATTCTTAACATTTAAAAAAAAAATAATTATTCAAATAATAACTTTGTTAAATATATATATTTTTTGGTTAAACCTTTTCGGTAGAAACTATTTCTAAGGTATATTCACAAGTTCCTTTGCATTAAAATTAGGTCCATTTTCGAAATTTTAAATAGCATAAATTATTCAAATGATAATTTTTTAATATTTTTTTTGGTTAATTTAGGTGAGAAATGAGAAGGCAAGAAGGTACCTAGCTGCAATGAAAAGGAAACAAGCCGTACCATTTTCACAAAAGTTTAAAAATGTCGATCCTTTGGCCCTTAAACTTTTAGAAAGACTTTTGGCTTTCGATCCTAAAGATCGTCCGACTGCTGAAGAGGTATGGAATTTAATTATTTATTTATATATATTACTTTGGAATAATATTTGTTATTTTTTTTTTTGAATATTTGGAGCAGGCTCATAAGTCCTGCGTCCAATTTTTATTAAAACAAAAAATTATTTACAAAAAGGAGAAAAGAAAAGCTATACAAAATGGAATATTTGTTGTTGTTATGTATTTCGTTTAGACCCCCTATAGTTTCTCCATTTGGTAAAAGAACCCTAACTTTTGGAAAACTAGAAAAACCGTACTTTAGCTTTCCATTTCCAGAAAGCTCCCTAACTTTTAAAATTCTCAAAAAGGTCCATAAATTCAACTTTAAATTAAGCTTTAAGCTTTTGACATGTTATGTTGTAGTATTTCAAAAATGAGTAATTCTTTTTGAAAATAAAACATTAAAGTTTGGAGTTTCGAAAATAAAAAAAACATCGCTAGTTTTTTCTCGAGTATCTTAAATTAGGCGGTTTCTGGAAAATAGAAAGTTCCACAAGTTATGTGTTCTTTACTAAATTCTTCAAAATACAGAGGTGCTTTCAAAAAATTCCTCTTATTAATTTATTCATTTAAAATTATATTTCTTTCAGGCACTAAGGGACCCGTATTTCAAAGGACTATCGAGGCCGGAAAGAGAGCCCTCGTGCCAACCGATTCCAAAGATGGAATTCGAATTCGAGCGAAAGAAAATCACGAAAGACGATCTTAGAGAGCTCATATTTCGCGAGGTGTTAGAATACCACCCTCAAGTTTTAAAAGATTATATGAGCGGTTTGGACAAAACGAGCTACTTATATCCAAGGTTTGTTGTTCAAAAAAAAATATTATGTTTTAAGGGATAAATGCACCGGTTTGTTGTTCAAAAAAAAATATTATGTTTTAAGGGATAAATGCACCGTTGCAATTTAATTTTGATCCCTGTACTGTTGATTTGACATGTTTGGTTCCTAACTCGGGGATTAATCATGCATGTTTTCATAAGTGCTAAAATACTTAATTAAGTATTTAGAACTTGGTACTTAAAGACTTTTGAGCCGTTAGATTTACTTTGAGATTTGTGTTTTTCATGGTCTGCACGAACTTTGAGGTTAGATCTATTAAAAGTTGTGTTTATCATGTAAAACACAAATTTCAGAGTAAATATCATGACCCAAATATTAATTAAGTATTTTAGCGCCACTCCTTCAATAATTTAGGGAAATGAACATGTTTTGTGAAAGTGATATAAATATTTCCTTGTTTCTTACTTGGAATTTTGTCTTTGTGCAGTGCTACGGATCAGTTTAAAAGACAATTCGCGAATCTTGAGGAGAATAATGGGAAAATCGGGCCAGCTAGTCCGTTGGAAAGGAAGCATGTTTCTCTTCCAAGGTATTTTATCTTAAATTAATCGTGAAATTATTTTTGATTGTTTGCTACTTGCTACATGCTTTTTCCTTGTTAAATAATAAATTAATAATAAGATTTAAACATGTTCTTTTATTTTCTTTTCAGGTCAAGTACGGTCGGTTCTGCCCCGATTCCTCCTAAAGATGAAAGGGTGCCTCAAAGGATTCCAACTGGTATTTCCTTTGCCTTTTTTATTTTATTATTTATTTTTTTATTTTCTACATTTTTATCGAAAAGTATAATTTTGTATTGTCATCATAAAAATGTACTAAAGTCCTCCATTTTCTGAATTTTCCAGCAAGACAGGGAAGAATATTGGGGACTGCAGTTTCCTACGACCAAACAAGAGAGACAAGAAATTCTAATCATCACCAAAATAGTATATCATCACAATACAAACTGCCAGCTCAGCAAAATAGTTTATCACAGCACAAACTGCCAGCTCAGCAAAATAGTATATCACAGCACAAACTGCCAGCTCAGCGTTTTGTAGATATGAGACCGTCTCCTCCTGTTTACCATCTACCGTTTGACCACATGGCTGTAACTGCAGCTGGAGTCCAAACAGTTGGTGTTGTTCATTACGCCATGTCAAACATGTATTAAATGAGAAAATATACAAGATGGTTGTTGAGATTAGTTTATTTGTTGGGTGGTTTTCATTGCGTTATTTATTTGAGATCAAACATGTATTTTTTCACGCATGTTTGTTGCCACATTGTTGTTTTTTTTTAATTGTAGAATGTTGCGCCGGTTATAGTCAGTTGATTTTACATTGGTTTTAGTATGACTTGGCGGTTTAGTTAGTTGTGTTGCTTGATGGTTTGTGTTTTATACGAAAATTGAAAATTGATGCATTTTCATTTTTGTGATAGAATAAAAATACTTCTTGATTTTACATCCACATTTTGCTCTGCAGATGTCAAAAAATCCTCTCGAGGTTTAACAAAGATGAAAATGACTGACCTCTTTTGCCAATTATTCCTCATATCCACTTCCCAGAGAATAGTAATATCGTCAACGAATTACAACAACATAAGAGTCAAATAATGATGAGGATTAAGCAAAGAAGTTATTTATTGGAAGTGTGTTTGTAATGCGTCAACAGATAGATTGAAGAGCATAAGGGTAGGGGATCCCCTTGCCTCAAGCCCCGTCCGTGATAGAATGGTATACCTTTCCACCTATTAATCTTGAGAAATGATGAGGAAGAGATGAATAATTTTTTAATCAACGTGATCCATTTTGCTGGAAAGCCTCTTCTTTGAAGGACTTTAGCGGGCATTTGGTTCGAGCTTTGCAAGATGTCTTGGAATATATGGATGTCAAGGAATTCCATTTCAAAGAATCTCATTCCAAGACATGTGTCATTACCATGTTTGGTTGGTGCATCTATTCTTCTCATAAATTAAATAAATAACATATACCACATTTTTTTTACTTTTTATATTTATAAAATACATTTAGAATAACTTATTATTGGAAAAAAAATATAAAAAATAATTAAATGAAATAAAAATACTCTTAATAATAAAATTAGCAATTCATCATCAAAACAATGAAGAACAATTGCAATGAAATAGTTAAGAAACAAGTTGGCGGATGTTATGTAATGAAGAGACAACTTATTTATAGAAATTTTATTTTTTTATTTTTGGCGGTAATTCAAAATTTACATTCACGCCTCATGGGAATTAGAAAAAACTACTAATTTTGGTGGTAATCCGATTACCACTAAATATTATCTAGGAAATCAAGAATTACCTTACTTTTATTTTCTAGTGACATGTCAAACATGAGAATGAAATCTATCCATATTAGATGACAAGGCATTCATGATCAAAAGCTCCCATGAGACAGAATGGTTTTCTTGAACTCGATCTTAAATAAAACGGAAGGTAGCTTTTTCTTTTTCAAGAAGTATCTCTCTTGTGTTGAGAAAAGTTTGTGTTAACTTTTTGCCTCCTCTTAACAAAAGCCGTCTGATGTGAGTCTATCAATTTTTCTAAGAAAGGTTGCAATCTTATGGCAAGAATTTTGGATAAGATTTTAATCGGTCCATTAATTAAATTCATCCATAGAATCCGCCGTAAGTCTATGGAATTAGTCACGCATGTTTGCTACGATATTTTTGTATTATTTTTTTTAGTTTTAGAACATGCCACCGTTTATAATCAGCTCAGTAGGTTTACTTTCGTTTTACTCTATCTTTGGCAGTTTCGTTCTGTTGCTTAATGGCTTTCTTTTAAATGAAAATCCCATTTTGACTTTTGTGATTGAAACTGCTTATGATTTTAAAAGCTGTATTCTTTTGCATTGGTTTGTTGTCTCGAAATCCTCTTGAGATTTGACAACATAAACAAAATGTTTTTTTTTGAAACCAAAATGTTTTTTTGGTAATCAGCTTTCGTTTTGTCCAAATAACAAAAGAAATTGGAAAGGAGAATTGTTGTTTTTCTTTTTGTTTTTTCTACCAACTATCAATTATACATGCCTCAAAGCAAACCACGCGAAGTTGACACTGAATATATATATATATATATATATATATATATATATATATATATATATATATATATATATATATATATATAACCTTAGAAAATTATATTGATTATGAAAACTTTATATAATTCATATACTAAAAATAATATATTGACATTAAAAATTATATATTAGTACCGTAAACGACATATTAAACATATTGGGCCCGTTATCGGCAACACACGGAATGGAAGAATAGCAGAAGTAAAAATACACGACTAATCCATTTTATTCCATGTACATTCGGTAAGATAGTTATATGAAAAATTTGATTTAAGCATATAGAAAATGGCTTATGACCAAAATACCCTGTTTTCATAATTTGAATTTATACGAATCATATTAAATGAAATGTTTATTCAAATTATAAGAAGATAAAAATAAAATAAATAAATTAAAATATAGTAGCATCTAAATAAAATAAATATTTAATAAATTAAAGTACAATAATGGAAAAATAAATTAAAGTACAATTCAAATAGGTCTTCATTTAACTAATTCCTAAACACTCTTCAGTTATTATTATGACGTTGTGTATCTTCCCAACGTATTTTTAATACTTGTTCGAAGCAAAGAAATGAGCAAACCACAGATGGACAAAGAAGTGAATAACGAACGATAAACATAATTAATACGGATCTTGTTAAAAAGAGAAAAAAAATTATGTTTAGTTGTCTGATGGATTATTTCACCGGAGAATCACTAGAACAATGATGGAGAAACTGGCATGGAGATAGTTATGGTGTTTCGTACTACGGTGTAGAAGATAGAAAAAAAGAGAGAAGAACTATGCCACAAGTTTGGAATAGATAACGACATTTTTATCTTAGATTTGTATTTAATTCATGGAATATCCAATTCTACCTATCATATGGAATGATGGAATGGATAAAACTACTCTTCCAGCCAGTTATTCTACTCATGTTCGGATGGAATAAGTTGGAATAGATAATATATTCTGCTAATCCATGCTATTCTGATAATGCCGCAATAGAAACTCTATCTTGACATCTTTTAGTTCCACTAGTAATAACTGAGTGTTCTTTTTTTATATATCCACCCATTTTTGAAAAGTAGGAAGATCATGGCATTGAGCCGCTAGATTGCTCAATTGATGAATTCAGGGGTCTTGTGGGCTTCCATGTGTGTTAAATTTGAAGTTTAAATTCTACACATAACCACAACACCAATTGGTTTTTTTTGTTGCTGAGATCCCTTCCAAACAATTGTATATTAAAGAACGAATAAGAAGCTTCTTTTTTTTTTCTTTGCACGTATTTAGTCCCACCTTGGTAACTTAATTCTCATGTGAAATGCATGATGATTACATTAGGCCGTCAGAATTATTGCAGACTTGTTTAATTTATGAAATGAGGAGTTTTGTGGGCCAAAATTGGCTGCTACATGTGTCAACTGTTTGTGAATGATTTATGTTATTTCGTTGCAGAAAATCACATACACGGGGATTAGAGACCGGGAATGATCAATCTGCAGACAACATAAACTCTGCTAAAACTTTTTTGTCGCTGAGGTTTCTTCCAAATAATTAACAGTAAAGGGTTCACAGAGATATTTGTGTTAGGCACCACATGGATTTTCAAAATATAGAACGTAAGAACAAAAATAAGCTTTGTACTCCTCCGCCAAAGATAGCGAGGTCCTGTTCTATGAGAATGTTGGCAAGGGCTTCATATGCAGCTTGTGATGGATGAACCGCATCCCAAAACAGATACTCTGAATGATTTCTACAAGTTGGTAATGGATTTCGGCAAAATGGTCCCAGCTCGACTATACCTGTTCCACAACACCCCTTTGTTGTCTTTTTAAACCCTAAAATTAAAAAAAAATGCAATAATTAGTTTTGTAAAACAAAATATGAGTAGTAACAAGCAACGATTGTGTTATGATTTACCATATCGCGTAGGATTAGTCGCCATGTCGAAAACAGGGTTGTATATGTCAATGTAGAATACTATAGATTTCTCAATAGCATCGAATTGTTTTTGCAAGTCTTGAAGCATTTGCTGGAGCTTAATGTTGTATCTCGTAGCGTCATCATTCTGTTCAGAGACACATTTGGGCTCAAGGATCTTAGGTAAAACTGTGATTGGACCTGATTTTAGAGCGGCAAGTGTCATTTGAAGTGGTATACAACCAATTGGGGGTAGACCAACCATAGCAAATTTTCTCACTCCTAATCCATGTAATTGCTACAATTTGAGCCCATTTAGAGAAATTATTGGATTGATATAATATAAATGTTATATTTTTGGATTAATGAGCAAAAGGGTTAAGATAATTTACTTGAAGGAATATTTTGAGACGTCCGAGGAGGAAGTCGTGGTACTGCGAAATGGGGTACATCATGCTTTTTAGAGGATTGAACTAATAATTAATGATTATGTCATTTGATCCAATGCTAATGATGAATTTCGATTTCTTAATAAATTCCCGTGTTGCGACATCACCTTTCAGAGCCTTCAACTTCCTGATATACTCAGCAAATTGTTGGACTTGGTCTGACATGGTGTTCACCTTCACTGATTGAGCTGTCAAGTCATCCAAGCCAGACCCTGCGGAGGCAAAACTAACTCCTATATCATTTACAGTTACCTCGTGACCAGCATAGGCCGGAAGGGTATCTGAGAGGTTTAATGCCATCGCAACATAGTCTGCTACCAATTTCCCATTACTGAAACGGCCGGTCGGAGCATGTGTAGGAAAATCTTCTCCGTACGGTAAAAAAGTTGCCTTGGTTTCTGTATTTAGAATGCTGTTGTTACCAGGATCCATAGTGGAGTCTCCGAACGTAAACAAACCTGGAATATCATAGGCATTTTTGGGTTGAGATGGCATTGGAGGTGATGATGAATGCGATAAAGAGAGCAATCAAGATTGCAAGCTTAGCCATTGGATTTTTGTTTTATGTTTTTTTGTGTTTTAATCTGATTGTCATTGCTTTTGGTTGGTTTGCTATGGAGATTTATAGTAAGGAAGAATATAGAGAGTACTTGACATTTGTTTCTTATTGTCTTTTTTGTTAGATCGTCTTATAGTTTTTTTCAACTCTCAATTTTCTTTTGAATTTTCTTAACTGTATAACATTGCAATTTTTTCCTTAAATAGAAAAATGTATGCTCTAATTGCTGTGAGGAGTGAGTTTGAGCCGGTTTAATACTTTGCTTTGATCATTCTTAAACCCTAAAACAAATTATAAGATAGTACAGTTTATTCAGTTATAAAGTTGGGTGTCGTCCATAGAAGGATGCGTTGGTTGGGAACTTGAATCCGGCAAGAAATGAAATCCAGGATCCGACAAGCGGCATCTTTTTCATGTTTTTTATTAGGTTTTTTTTTCATTCATATTTGCTGTATCAATATTATTGTTTTTTAATTATGTAGAACATGATCTGTTTATAGTCAGTTGATTTTACATTAGTTTAACTAAATCTTTGCAGTTTAATTTGTTGTGTTGCTTGATGGTTTGCATATGACTGAAAATTTCAAACGGTGGCATTTTCATTTTTATGAAATCTATTGATCTGTGAAAGTGTTTTTAGTAATTCTATTTATCTTCGCCAAAGCTTGCTAGATCAAACGGTAAAGGCACCACCCCACCAACCAAGAGGTTGTGGGTTCGATATTCGTCAAGAGTAATTTCTTTTAAATAAACCTTCTCACTTGAGGAGTTAAAAAAAAAAAATTTAGATCTATTTATTTTGGAAGTTTATTCTCAACACCAACATTCAATTATCACCCTAAATATTTTTATCAAGTTCAGTTTTTTTCTATAAGAAAATTGGTTTTTAGGAGCTAATGATATTTTGGATTTCTTACAATTTCAGCCCGTAACATTCAGCTTAAGTCAACACATTGAACTAAACATGTTTCAGATCATTCAAGTAACGGCTATTGAACCTCCTTTGATCAGATCGGGTCGACTCAAGTAGGTCTAGTGAGTTTTCAGTCAAGCCGAATTTTGCCAACTCATAAAGGAAAAAAATTGTATGATCATTTTATTTCTTTTAAAAGAAATATGGAATAAAGAGTATTCTCCATCCTACATAAATAAAAAACGTTTCTTTCTCATCACCAATAGCCTGGTTACTAGAAAGGGATAATATCACGTATACCCTTCTAGGGACAGAACTTGACCGGATATTCTGGAGGAGCCAAATATTTTTTTTTCACCACTAATTAAGGTTGCACAAATATTTGGAATGAGTCAAGTACATATAAATATATATATTTTGGAAAAAAAATTCATTATAACAATAGTAATGTATACTACTCTGTCCAAAATTTTGGTGGGATCATGAACCCTTCCGGTTCCTATAAAGCACCATCTTTGTACCCTTCCAAAAGCTGAAAAATATCAAATTTACCCCTCTAAAACTGAAAATATCAAATTTACCCTTTAAAAGTTTAACTTTTATCAAATTTACCCATTTGAAACTTCAAAATATCAAACTTACCCGATTCAAACTTTTAAAATATCAAATTTAATCGAATGACTAAATCAAACTTTATACTAATTATGTTATAAATCCAATTTTAATTGACCAATATACCCCTTTAATCTTATTTAGTTTCAATGGATATTAACCCCTCCCTTTTCTCCTCCCTTCCTCATATACTAGAACTCCTATTTTACACATTTTCCTTTCACTTGCATTACTGAAGCATCTCTTTCTTTTTACCTATACAATCTCTTTATATAAAGGGAGAGGTGAGGGTAAAAAGCTAATTTTATAATTTTTCTACTAATTTTAATGGTAAAGTTAACTTTAATTTGATAGAAAATTAAGTTTCAGAAGGTACATTTGATATTTTCAGTTTTAGAAGGGTAAATTTGATATTTTGAGGTCTGGAAGGGTATACGTGATATTACCCTTACTATAAAATATTACATATGTAGTAAGAAATTATGAGTTTAAGTGTCGACAAACACAAACTTATATGATAACCTCTATTATAAAATATTACATATGTAGTAAAAAATCATGAGTTTAAGTCTCGATAAACGTAAACTTATATATCATATATCTAGCAAAATCTCACGAACCCATCAAAAAATATGAATTGAATCTAAAAAAGACAAGTGTTTCTATTTCTTTCATTTCAATTAAATTAATAATATGAGGTTAAGTGGCCCAATAGGAAAATTATCACTACAGAAATTCCGGCCCAAGTAAAACTCGGGATAATTGTCATTAAAGAAATTCTAGCCAAGTACAAATTACCAACTCAAGTTACTCAACTGAAGCAGTTCTGATTTTACAGAGAGAGAGAGAGATGAATCTGCGAGAAGAAACAGTGAGACCACAGATAGTGTTGTTTGGCGACTCCATTGCCGAGCAATCTTTCTTCCCTAACGGCTGGGGCGCAGCTCTGACCCACACCTTCTCTCGCAAGGTGATTTTGAACTTGAAATCGATTGCCTGATTGAGTTGAATTTCGGTGATTTGGGATTGGAGTTGTCTATTTGATTGACTTCAATTGGTTGGATTTTTGTTATTTGGGATTGAAATGGCTTGTTCGTTTGACTTCAATTGGTTGAATTTTGGTGATTTTGATTTTGAATTTGCATTCTTGGTTGACCTCAATTGATTGAATTTTGGTGATTTGGGAATGAATTTGTTTATTTGATTGACTTCAATTGGTTGGATTTTGGGGATTATGAATTGAAATGGCTTGTTTAATTTAGTTCAATTGATTGAATTCTGATGTAATTTGTATCAGGCTGATGTGTTAGTGAGAGGCTATGGCGGATACAACACAAGATGGGCTCTGTTTTTGCTCAACCGCCTGTTTCCCTTGGTAGCAATACTAAACTAACTTCAATTCTTCAAAATTCATCAATGTTTCCATTTTTAATTTGTGAAAAATGTGTTCTTTTTGTAGAAATGCGCCTCAGCTCCTAGTGCGACAATTATTTCTTTTGGGGCGAATGATGCTTCCCTTTTGGAAAGCTCTAGTGAAAGAAGGCAGCACGTGTCTCTTGATGAATACAAGGATAATCTCATCAAAATTATTACACATTTAAAGGTTCTTTTAGTTTTTTTCTCAATATTCTATTTCCGCTTATTAATGCACCCATTTTTGTATATAATCCAACATTTTATGCGCTAATACGCTATTTATATACGTACATGAAAGGTGTAATAGGTATGAAATTGAATAGTATAATTCAAAATGATTTGATTACTAATAGGCCTTTTTTCCATGGTACGTTTTTCTTCCTTTTTCTCTTTTGTAATTACAAATTATTTGATTAATTATTAATTTATTGTCTTCTTTCAGGAAGCAAATCCTTCAATGGCAATTGTGCTGGTAACTCCCACTCCTATTAATGAAAGTAGCAAAGAACAAAACTCAAGGTTTAATACTCTCTCTCTCTCTCTCTCTCTCTCTCTCTCTTTCTCTCTCTAAAATACTGAGATAAACACTTCTGTTGTTTGAAAGGACAAACGAAACAACAGGCAAATACGCAAGGAAATGTGTACAGCTGGCACATGAAATGAACCTGCCATGCATCGATCTTTGGTCTATCATGCAACAAACCGCCAGCTGGCAAACTCTCTTCTTCAGGTCAATATAACCGACCCTCATTTTAAATCAATCAAGCATATAATGTGTTAAAAATGCGACATTTTTGGCTTGTAGTGATGGATCTGAATTGACGAAAGAAGGAAATGAGGTGGTACACAAAGAAGCGGTACGAGCTCTTAGTGGGGCCGGTTTGTGTGTGGAAAATATGCAGCTTGATTTCCCTCATTTTTCTGAAATTGATGTGATTTATCCTCAAAGGGCTTTTTGCCCAGGCAAGTTAATATTCTCCCCTCCTTTTATTTATTAAGCTTTTTTAAAGTTTTTTAAATTTATGCTAGTTTGATCTAGTTTTTCAAATTTCAATTTCCTTTATTTTTTCTTAATTTACGCATTTTTCTTGGCTACTTTGGGAGTTAATTGAATTGTTGAGGCTTACTTAAATGTTAAACTTCTGCTGAAACATTAAACTTCATTGTAATTTTATAAATATAAAATTATAACTTGTATTAGTTTTCTTTTTCAGATTTTCAAGTAGAACCTTGCAGTTTTAATCAGGACGACGAGATGCTAAGCTCATCCTTCACTCAAGACGATACAATTTACCAAGAACCAGTTCAAAATGGTACTACTTTATTTTGCACTCATGAATAATACTTCCATTTACGGGAAATTTGCAGAAAGCCCCTGTATTATGCCAAAATTGCAAAATAGCCCCTGTGTTGTTGGAAATTGCGAAAAAGCCATTGCATTATTGTCAAAATTGCACTAAAACCGCACTATTTGTTAAAAGTTAACGCTGTTAGTTTCATAATTTGATTAACATCTCTCTCTCTCTCTCTCTCAATTTTTTATTTGAATTAATATTTTCTTAAACTCAACCAAGAAAACTTTTAAGAATTTTCGAACTTGTAACTTCTTTTGTCCGGTCAGCTTTAGATTTCTCTTCAACTAATCAGAACAAAAAACTAACGATGTTACTGATCCATAACTACTAATCAGTACGAGCTTTTTCCACAATTTCCAATAATCCACATTTTTTTCCCAAGTTCGCCATACTTCAGGGTCCTTTTTGCAAATTTTCCTTCATTCCTTTCTTTCCTTTTTTTTTTCTCCATTTCCAGATTTGGACTGTTACGATGAAGAATTCTTGGTGGAAATGGTGGACCCGTATGGCAATCTAGAGGAATCTAACGCGGGACCCACATATGAAGAACCATTTCTGCTTCCTCTGCCTGACAATGCGTTCTTTCCTGGACCGAGTCCAGCTGATTTTTTGTATGAAGGCAACTCGACTGGACCGACTTTTGAAGCTAGTTTTGTTGATCGAAGTTTTGAGTCCGTTCAGGTTAGATTTTTTTGCATCCTCTAATTTTTGGCGATTGAGTCTCATTCTAAAGAGGTGAATTGCATAAGTATGGAGCCTTACGTAGAAATCCATAATTATGCCTTAGTTAAAGTTGGAATACTATCATTAGTTAGGCCCATTAAGGAACAGGAACATACCGTACCAGTCAAGTCTGATATCAGTATGCACTGCTTAGCATAATTATAACATAGTAATGCTCATTAATGGTAGTTTATTTTTTAAGAAATGAAAATTATAAGATATAGAATTCTTAATCTTCTAATTACTCTCAACTAAGTTGTGCTACCAATCACTGCAGTTATTCAACGTCAAAAGAGAGCCCATCTCTTTCGTCTCCTCCAACAGCACTCCAATCTCAACCCCTGAACAAATAAAAGAACTACCAGCCCAAGTGGGCCCTTCCTCCTCACAAGAAGAACCCGCCCAAGCGGGCCCCACATTAATAAACCCCTCACAAGAAACCCTAAACCCTAAAACCCCAAAGAAGAAGAACAGATCCCTCAAAAAGAAGAAATCCTCCTCCAAACGGAAGATTCCTCCTAAAAAGGCCAAAAAACGAGGGAGTAAAAAAACGTGTTTGCATTGCGAGGCGACAAAGACGCCGCAATGGAGGATTGGGCCGAGCGGGCCCGGCACGCTTTGCAATGCGTGCGGGATTTTGTATAAAAAACGGGGGAAATTGTATGATGAGTATCGGCCAGCTGGCAGCCCGTCATTCGTCACCTCGGTTCACTCGAACTTTTAAAAGGAGGTTGTTAGAAAGGCAGTGCCGGCTCAACCACATAGGCAACCTAGGCTTGAGCCGAGAGCCCCCATGTGGTGAAGGCCCCAAATGAAAGCATCTAAGTTTATAATAGATGAATTTGTTTATGTCATCATTTAAAAAGATAAGTCTGATGACTAAGTTGTATACAAAACTTCATTTAGACATATTTTTTTAGATTCAACCCATGTTTGATGGGTTGAAAGATTTTGCTAAATATGTGCTAAATAATATTGCGTTTGCCGGATCTTGAATCGTGACATCTAAATATGTTCTCCCCTAGCCCCCTCTAAATCCGCCCCTGTGCTGAGTAGATAAAAAGGAAATAATACTGAATTCGACCAACAGAGAGAGAGAGAGAGATTGAAGGGGCATCATTAAATCGAGACTTTGTGGAGTCAATGACTGACATCTAAAGAGCCGCAAGAGGTATATGTGTAAGAGTTGATATACACAACCCCCCCCCCCCCCCCAAACACACACACACACATCAAAAATCCACTTTTTATCACTGATAAATGGAGCCTAAATTTTTTTTATATTTAATTAATGGAAAAAAATATTAAACGGATCCTATTTGTCAGTGATAAAGGAGTTGTTGGGGTGCTCTTTAGGGGGTTATATATATTTTTCCTATGTGTAAGAGTTGATATATACAACCCCCGTTCGTTCACCAGCCGCCCAATCCACTCTGTGATTACCTAAACCCTTAATCCTATACACAACCCAGTATTGTGATTTGTAGGCAGTAGCTTTGTGGGCAAATGGGCCGACACGTCAGTCCTCTTTTTGAACCGTGTTATGTAACATTTTATAATTCACATAAAAGATTAAGCATATCTCAATATATCCTATGGGTTGGGCTATGTAACATTTTATAATTCACATAAAAGATTAAGCATATCTCAATATATCCTATGGGTTGGGCTATGTGATCCTTAAAATATTTAAATAAGATTTTATTTTTCTTCAGAATTTTATGCATTGTAATATTATACAAATACATTAACTCATTTGGGAAAGCTAAACCTTAATACTCATTCTAATCGGGGTCGCTGGTAATTAGCGGCGGTACCTCTACAGAAAGAACCAGAAGACTGAGCAGCTCAAGCAGTTATTACGGCGCCAACTCATTTAGTAGAATTCCCAACCCTCTCACTTGAATATAGGAATTCATTTTGATAAAAAAGAATTAGATCTTGATATATTATCAAAACGGTTAACTTTATCATCAGATCTTCTTGTTGTAAGAACAATCAGTGATGGACGAATCTAGCCTTTATTTGGAGCGATTTTTCTTTACACCTGGTGGTATATTTGTTAATAGTGCTACGTCCACTGATAATTATTCATAACCACTAAACAATCTTCACTGAAAAATGGTTTTCTACTAGTATAAGATGAAAATATCTCATCTAATTTTTTAAGCTCAGCTCTTCCTAAATAGACCAAATTCCCCTCATGGTTTATTGTAATCCTATTTAAATTATAATAAAAAAAATCAGCACATGTTAACTGCACAGAGAAACGTCTAGAATTATATTTTCCTGCTTTGACTTGAATTTTTTTTCGACTTGCAACAAGATATTTCTTTAATAACAATTTTAAGTAAATAAAAAAATAATGATAAATACTTTCACAAGAACAAAATTGTGTAAATTACAAGCAACAAACCTAGTCCACTACATTCATGACACAAACCTCGTCAAGTAAACAACTATCTAACAAACCATACATCGGCAAACAAATCCGGTACGAATTCAATTCATCCGGATTGACATCAACCCATCCATCTTTACCCTTCTCCACATGCACATTCTTTTCAAATACGGCATCAAACCTAAGTTCGTTAACATCATTGCTTATCTTATTAATATGCTTCATGGAAATTATGGTATCAAATGAGGTTGAGTTTCCTTTGTTGTTGTGAAGTTTAATGCCGATTTCAGCGCCGAGTGAGTTGACGTATCCGAAGAAGAGAGGGTTTCTGATTGATGATTTATCATCAAAGCTGCATATCTGTAAGAAGAAATAAGTTTATTAAAAAAGGTCGTGTAAAAATAAATTTGATCGAGTCAGATGGGATAAGATATATGGGTTCAAAATATATATTAAATAAGGGATAAATCATCAAAGCTGCATATCTGTAAGAAGAAATAAGTTTATTAAAAAAGGTCGTGTAAAAATAAATTTGATCGAGTCAGATGGGATAAGATATATGGGTTCAAAATATATATTAAATAAGGGATTTGAAGTAATGGGATGGCAACAGTGTCGGGACTAAATAGATTGATTGATCATCCAAATATTTTAAAGAAAGTCTTAAAGAATATATCTCATATTATGACGTATTAATGCATTTAAACAGTGCCTTATAAAATAGGTCTAGAAATGACTAAATTTCAGGTAATTCTGTTCAGTTGCTTGTAACTAAATGACATTATTAAAGTTATGCAGGGGTAAATTTGACATATTTTGAATTTTCGTAAAGCAAACTTATGTTGGAAAGGGTAAATTTGACATTTTGCACCTTTGGAATTGCCTCTTTTGATAATACCAATATGAAAATATTACAAGATTTAGGGTTTGACCTGCACATATTCCACGCCCAATTGATCAAAAGCATCGTAAATTTTGTGAAAAGAGAGCAAACTGAAAACTCCTCCAGGTCCAACTGGAGCCTCAAGTATCTCAGAAGGAGATTTGAACAAGATTTTGCTTCCTTGCTGCCCACTAAATATCGGAAGCCTTCCCTCTTCCAAAACCCACACCTGTTTAGAGAGAGAGAGAGAGAGAGAGAGAGAGATTATAACTTGAGTAATACTCACCAGTGATAATTGTTTTCATGGGTAATTAGGAAAAAGCCCCTACATTATGACGAAATTGCAAAAAAGCACTTGCATTATTGGAATTTGCAAAAAAAGTCCCGGCATTATTGCCAAAATTGCAAAAAAAAAAAACCATACAATTATTTTTATATTTTGAATTTTTGGCAATAATATGAGGCTTTTTTGCAATTTCCAATAATACAAGGGCTTTATCCAATTTTGAAATAATGGAAGGTTTTCATTTTTTTTTTTTTTTTTTTTTTGCAAATTTTCCTTGTTCTAATAAATAATGATTTTACCTTTTGATGGTCTAAACCAAAGTAGTCATTTTCATTCAAACACTCTTCAAATGTTTGAACCTCATGAGTTGGAGCGACTATAACAACGGGCCCACTTGAATTCCCTTCTTCCCCCTAAAATAATATAAAATAAATAATAAAATAAAATAATAGCCCTTAATTAACCAAGCTCTCTATTTTTAAATTTACGGAATAGAAAAAAAATGCTTCACATACCTTTAAAATTTCACCAATACCCTCTAAATAATTCTTAATCTCAAATCCACTTTCAGTTTTATTTGTCTGACTTTTGACTATCACAAAAGCAGCTTTGGATTTCGAAAGAATATCTGATCCCTTTGCTCGTAATTCAGAATTAAATTTATTGTTATTTCCTTCATTGTCACTTCCAATCAGGCTTTCGTGTGATATTTTCATTGCGTTTTTCAGTAGTAATGAGAAAATCTTGTTCAAATCCTGTGACGGTCTGCAATTTATCCAACAAACTGTGTCATTAAAATATTAAATCCTAAATAGGTTTTGTATTGAAACACTTTGATGTGCAATTAAAAACTGGTTATGCCATTAATATGAAATAAACCCTCAATTATTCAATTAAATGTGCTTCAATTTAATCTAATTTTGTTTCAGGGACAAAATTACAAGTAAGGGCCAATTTCCCCCTATTTACTTCGCCTCAAATTTGAAATTACACTCAATTGTGGAATTAACTATCAAGCAAGTTAACAAAGAGGAATTTCAGTCAAAATCAAAAGAGAAATTTTGGTCTAACACCAACCCAATATGACGATAGTCAATAAATACCAACCAAGGAAATTAGTGAATAAATATAGATTGCTACGAAAACAAGTACAATCAAAAAAATCTATTTACCCTTTTTGTGGTTTGTTGAGATTTTTCACTGCATGTTGGAATAATCTAAAATCAAAACTTGCAATCTGCTTTGCGAGTATAGGCTTTTGATTTTTATCAGCCAATCTTAACGCGTCCAAAACATGAATCTGTTCCATTTCAGTGAGGATTTTCTTAGCTGTGGATAAACGCTGCTGTGATTTCTTCTTTTGTTTCCACTCCTAGAATAAAATATATTCATTATATCATTATACACCTCAAGTCGTAGAAAAAAATGTTGAGGGAAGAAATAAAATATATAGTATATTAAGTAATGCTTCAAGTTTCAACTGTTAATGTTTGATCATTCTCATTCTACTTTTTGAATTTTCTTTCCAAAAATGTGAAAATCATCAAATTTATCATTTTTAAACTCAAAATCTATCACATTTATTACCCCAACAACTCAAAAAGGTTTCTCAAACACAAATGGGTTTGGTTTTATTTTATATGATATATTTCATTCTTAGATGGATTAAGTAAACTCTTTAAATTTTCAAAAGATATTTTGACTTTTACAAGGACTAAAATTTCTCATTCCCATCTTTTCACTGTCCCATTTCAAATTTCAACTCTTTAAAGGGCATATATACCTAATTTCCCCAAAAAAAAAAAAAATCATTCAAAGCGGACCAAACCATAAGGCGTTTCTCCTTCTTGGCACTCGCACCATCTCGGCCAAATTTCACGTGTACCCCTACAAAACATCATAATTTCACGTATACCCCTATAAAAAGTGAAATATCACCCATACCCCTACAAAATCACTCGAATATCACCAAATTTCACGTGTATCCATGATATTTGAGTGATTCTGCAGGGGTATTGGTGGTATTTCACTTTTTGTAAGGGTATACGTGAGATTATGATGTTTTGTAGGGTACATGTTAAATTTGGCCAAAACAAAAACATAAAACATGAAAAAGCAGACCAAACCATAAGCCTTTCCTCCTTCTTGGTGTTCGCACCATCTCTCGTATTCATCTCAAGCAGGCCCTTGGGTGGCGTGATCCACATCTCGCCCAATCCCATGTCGACATCTGGCACGATCTTGTCCACAAACAGGATCAGGATAAAAGAGTCGGATGAGGAGTCGGAAGCAGGTTTGACTTGTAAAATGTCGTTTCCTTTCTAAATTTTAACTTTTCCAAGGGTATATACGTAACATCACTTGACCAAAAACAAAAGGCCAAATTTCACGTGTACCCCTACAAAACATCATAATTTCACGTATACCCTTACAAAAAGTGAAATATCACCCATACCCCTACAAAATCCTGCAGGGGTATTGGTGGTATTTCACTTTTTGTAAGGGTATACCTGAAATTATGATGTTTTGTAGGGTACATGTGAAATTTGGCCAAAACAGAAACATAAAACATGAAAAAGCGGACCAAACCATAAGTCGTTTCTCCTTCTTGGCACTCGCACCGTCTCTCCTATTCATCTCAAGCAGGCCCTTGGGCGGCGTGATCCTTATCTCGCCCAATCCCGTGTCGACATCTGGCACGATCTCGTCCACAAACGGGATCAAAATATAAGATTCTGTGGAAGATTCTGTTTCGTCAGAAGCGGGCTTGACTTGTAAGATGTCGTTGCCTTTTGTGGTTAGGACGTTCGAGAGGGTTCCCACTAGCTCGCCCGTTTCCTTAAAAGAATAAGAAATAAAAATATATAAGAATTATGTAGGATTAGGTTTGATTCTTATATTCTTTTCCTTTGTCTTGATTGGATATCGAAAAGTGAAAATATTGTATCGATCTTTACAAAAATAAAAAGAAGTTTTCAAGAGTTATGTAGGTTTTGATAGTTATATGTTAATTATTACTTTAAACATTTTAATACACGAAAACATTAGGGATTGCTAAAATTTTTTGTTTATTGCGTTAAATATTATTTCTCAAATATAAAATAAAATCAAAGGGTTAAATAAAATCATATATAAGAATAAGAAGGCATTTTGGTCAATGAAAAATATTTAGCCCATGATCATTAACTTTAACACCATAGGGGAGTAAGAAAATTCAATCCATGATTTTTTTTTCTTTTGAAATATTCAAAAAAGATTGTTTTTTTTTTTGTAGAAATTTCCCAAAATATAATAACAAAAGACCTTTAAAACAACTCTCATGCCGATTAGATCCGGTGTGTAAAACTCTCCTTCATCCAATTCCGGTTTATCTTCTTCTTTTACCATCACAGTCGAGCCAAGAATATGCTTAGCCTACAAATATTTCAAAAGTCTAAGTTTGATATTCCAGAAATAAAAATAAAAATGAAAATAATCCAAATCAGAAATTAAAAGAACCTCTTCGATTGAATCGATGCCTTTAAAGCCAATAATCCAACCGTTTTGGCCAGGATTACATCTTCCTTTTGTAAGAACTATTTCTTTTATTATATGTTTCCCACCGTCTCGTATTTTCAGCCATCTCTTTCCTGGCTAAATTATTTAAAAAAATAAAATAAAAATCAGATCAAAATCATTTTGAGGGTTCAAATTGCATCGTTTTTTCAAGGTTTTTAGTGGTACTGTACCATGAATTATCTCCATTTATTTCATTTTTTTGGTTTTTAAAGCTGAATTTGGGCTTAATCAAAACAAGCTCTAACACTAACTAACAAAAACCCTTAAACCCCTCTAAAACTAACAAAATACAATGCTAAAACCACAAAAAAAAAAGTTCAAATTCAGCTTGATTTATAGAATTGAAATACCTTTCCAAATCTAATTTCAGGAAAATCAGTGGTGGGTGCCACCTTGACTTCCCCTTTTACACCATGCGCACCTCTTATATCGCCCACCTCAATATACCCCTCCATTTCGCCAATCTCCTGGACATCTCCAGTCTCATCAACTGCCTCAATTACTAGACGCTCTTCTGTAAGAAGAATTGAAATGACAGAAGAAATAAAACAATTCTCAGTAATTATTAGCAGAAAGTAAGTTTTTTTGCTCTTAATGTTTGAGCCACAAAACCAATTTTTAAATCACAATTCAGAGATTAGCGGGTATTCCAACAAATAATTGTATTTATGAGCCCAAATTCTTCAAATTAAGCTAAGTCCTTTTGGGTCCTCATTCATATTAGAGAACTAAATGAAAGAAAATAAGGCAAATGTTTTAAAAATAGGGAGGAAAAGATGAGACTCACGAGAAGCAACAAGTGGAGCGAGACGACGTGTGTGAGGACGAACCAAAGAGAAAGGGAAAAATGGTCTGGCTGGCAATACAGAGGAGAAAGAAGGGTTATGAACAGGGGCTCGAGCGAGATGGAAGGATGAAGAAGAAGAAGAAGAAGATGGAGAGTGAGCATGCATTGTGTTTTGAGGGACTGAGGATAAATGGAGGGGATGGAACAGAATTGAGCTTGCGGAGAGATAATAGGAGGAAGATAATTTTATATCAGTTGATTGAACGAAGTTCAGGTCCATTTCAGATCATGGATTATTGTCGTATGGGCTGTAATGGTGTTTCTATTGTTACACAATATGGGCTTTTTGTAAATTGTTAGTTAATTTATAGCAGAGGGTCATACTTGGACAATAAAATTACCAAGTTGTAACGAACAAATTGAACATTTAAATTGTAACGATAATAGATCGTTTTGTCTATATAAACATTTGAAATTCAGCTTAATGATTAAGATGGAACTATAATTTGATTAGAATTTCGAAATGTAACATGCCGTAACCTCTTCAATTGCACCTTGATAGACATTTTAGTACCCTATTCTATTATTTAATTCCCTGAAACAAGACACTAAGCAACCAATATTCATAATCTAATTAGTTGAACGTATTACTTGCGAATTAAGAAATTATAAGTTTAAATTTTCTGAGTGCTATATATTTAATGAAATATGCAGTAGAGTTAATGTGCTTAAAAGAAATTGTGAACAGTCATTTTTGATCTAATATGTGGATGAAGATGGATCCAAATTTCCTAATCGAATGAAATATGCAATAGAGTTAATGTGCTAAAAAGGAAATTGTGAGCAGTCATACGAAATAGACAGCACTTCGTGGTTGTTCTTAAATGAGGAACATGGGCCTTCTTCTATGGGCTGATAAAGGCATAAAATGTATATTTTTACCATGAGTAAGAAACTGTAACGGAAAAAAAGTCCTTTTATCATAAATAAATATAAAAAAGAATAAATTTGCCCCTCACTTTTTTGGGACCCACAAACATGAAATGCAGAAACAATAGTCATCTCCCACGGCTTATCCTCAAGATTATAATTTTTTTTTCGATTTTACGTCTGTATGCCTCCAACACAATTAAAGGATGTAATGTTTTAAACCTTGAATTTGTGGAACAACATGCTAGTACAACGCCATTAGATCAAGCTATGATAGACCTCAAGATTATAAATTTTCTTTGATTAAGATTGAAGTATGTGTTTTACAAAAAAAAAAAAAAAATTATTAACTGAAAATGTCAATTAGAAAATTTGATTAAATGCAATATCTATTTTCTCAAGCATGTCATGATAATTGAAAAATAATAATTATTGAGCAATAATTTTGACACAAGTCAAAGATCATTTTATTAATTAAACTATGTATCTACAAGATATTGCTAGGAACCTTTTTTTGACATAATGAGTAAATTCAAAAAAAATAAGCTAATTATTTATTTGCATGAAATATCTAGTCATTTAAAAAGACAAATCAATTTATACAAACACATTTTCTAACTTATAATGTTGATTATGGAAAAGATATCACCTAAGATTGAATTATAATGAACCATAAAAATTAATTCTTTGAAATGCTAGTTGTCCGTTTTTTACTTTTCTAGTTGTGCATTGAAAGAGTTTTTAAATTATGACATGACAATACTTTAATACATTAAGGTTTTCTAAATTGTAACATGATAATTTTTCAATAGACACGTTATAAATAATATTATTTGTTACTCATTTTAACATGATGAAATTTTTTATTTTATAAACTTGAGAATTATAATATAAAAGTGATAATATATATTTACGAATAAGGTAAATCATATGCATTGTGTCAATTGATTGAATTACTGTCATAAATTATAAACTAGCGAAACTGATCAATATTTATATTGTTATTCATATATTCCATTAAAGACAAATTCAAAATAAAACAAAATTGATGGCTAAATTTTGTCATGATTATATTATTATATTTGATCAAATATACATTTTTTTTTTGACAAAATAGTAGTCATACATGTTTTATTTAATTTAAAACAACGACTTGAATTGATGATTGACTCTAAATATAAATGTTATTTTTATTCTTCAGGAAAAACAAATATTTACCAGAAACAGAAATAAAAGAATGGATTAGGGTTTCCATAACAAAGCTCATTCTTTACAAAAAGTACCCTACTTTGGTGATGATGAGATATCATGAATACGAAACAAAGGAAGGATGAAAGCTGACCGGCACCTAACACGGGCGCCAACTCAGAGGAGACGACATACATCTCTGTCTCAGGCTATTGAGTGTACCGACGTGTGATTTGTATATCGGTATCAAATTGATATACGAGTTTCATATTTTTTTATGTTATAAAATATGATTGATTTGTAGTTAAAAACAAGGTAGAATAAGATGGATCTCGTGGATCAATGGGTCTCTACTCGCTTTTGCACATATGATTCGTCCTTCCTTTTAGTGTTTAAATACCAAACCCCAAAATACACTTCTAGATCTGTATGTAATATTAAATACATGCTCATTTAAAGTAATAAGCTTGACCATTTCCATTGCTCAAAGGCACGGCATTGCATGCGTAGACGTGATCAAACAAGGGTGGAGTTTTATAGGCATTGGGGGCTATGACATTCGTAAGATTTTTGACAAATAAATATATATATCAATAGTATTTTAGTAAAGAAAATTATTTCTATGTATTTATCTCACTCTCAAAATTTTAATACAATGTTAATTCGTGAGAAATTTTTTTTTGGCTCCCAATAAACCATGCAATTGATTGGCTCTAAGCAATGTTTTAAATGTTGGAAGTCGGATCACGTCAAAAACCTTGCGGACTAACGACATAGTGACAAAACAGAGACTAATAAGTGACAAATCGGTTAATGTCAAATTTGACTTTCAGATATCTTTTCCCCAAATTCCATGATTAAATTATCACTAACCATCAATATTTAAATCTCAAAATCTAACAAAAATAAGGCATAAACATAAACATGTAAATAATCATAATAAATAAGTTCAGTCGAAACAAAAGTACCATAATGCAAAATGAGTAAATAAAAATTCATATTGGACTCTGAAAATAAAATGAGCCGAGCAAAAATAAAAATGAATCAAGTCGGCCAACGGTCAAGTCAAAGTTGGTCAAATATCGGTCCAAGTCGGTCAAACTTCCATTGATCATCTTTTACGATCGACATGAACTAATCGGAATGATGATGGACCGATATCCGACTAGTCGGTGACATAACCCGACATTTAAAACATTGAATCTAGTAACAATGAGAATCAGGCAAAATAAATATTATATGTGATATTCGCTGAAAATATCATCAAACTCAAGTGCTGGTTTCTCATTCAATGGTTATGATATAAAATCGTAAACATTATGGCATTTACCAAACAGATTAGAAACTCATTATGTTCACTCCGACGGCAAACAAATCATAAGAAAGAGTGGACATGGTGAAACTGTGAGGTTTGACTTATACCGAGAACCGACGCCCGATATTAGAATAAACGATAGTGAAAATTGGAGATTTTTACCCATGGATCCACTCAGTCAGGATAGGTAAATTTTTTGAGCCACTTTGATTTATCGATTAAGCTTAGGGGAATTTGATATGTGCCATTCAGACATCGATTTAATCCACATAAACCTTTAGTTACTATATCACTCTAGGATAATACTCTCTATGTTGTGAATATTTAATTTATTATTTATTTTGATATATAAAATATATAAAGTTATAAGAGCTTGTCTACAGTACTCCACATTGAAAATATTAGTTCTGATGAACGGTCCAGATAAACTTGAAAGTGGAGTACTGTAGAATTTTTTTCTATATAAAATAAATGATAAAAGGGTAAAATCGTAATTTAGTGTCTAATTATTTTCCTTTCTTTTTTCTAATTCACTCGTGACTCTTCATCTCCAGTACTTGAAACCATAAAAGAAACTAAACGGAGAAATAAAGAAAGAAAATATTTGGAATTGATTTGTTTCTTCTTTTACTGTCTACATAATTGATTGTTATTCTAGAAGATTGTATTTATCTATAACAAGAAATAAAATATTTGGCATGGATTTGTTTCTTCTTTTTTAAGCATGACAATAATTAATATAGTATGATACAACATTATATTATATTATATTGTATTGTATTGTATTGTATTGTATTGTATTATACTACATTATACTATATTATACTATGTTATATTATACTACACTATACTATATTATATTATACTATATCGCACTATACTATACTACATCATACTATATTATATCACATTATATTTTATTATATTATACCATATTTTACTATATTACATTATACTATATTATACTATACTATACTATACTATATTACATTATACTATATTATATCATATTATACTATATTTCATTATACTATATTATATCATACTGTATTATATTACATAATACTAAATTATATTACATAGTACTATATTATACTATCATATTTTACTATATTACATTATACTATATTGTACTATATTATATTACATTATACTATATTATATCATACTATACTATATTTCAATATACTATATTATATCATACTATATTATATTACATAGTACTATATTATACTATATTATATTACTTTATATTTATACTATATTAAATTATTTTACAATATACTATATTATATTATAGTACATTATACTATATTGCACCATACTATACATATTGCGATCGTACATTAGATTATATCACACTATACTATATTACATTATACTATATTACATCATACTATAATATATTACACTATATTGTATTATAATATATTATATTATATTACATTACCCTATATTATAATCATATTTTATTATATTAAACTATATTATATTACATTGTACTATATTATATTATACTACATTATACTAGTTTATATTACTACATCATACTATATTATATTACATTATACAATGTTATATCATACTATATTTTAATATATTATATTATACTATATTATATTACATTATACAATATTAGTATATTACACTATATTATTTACATTATACTACATTATATCATATTATACTATTTTACATTATACTATATTATATCGTACTATATCATATTTTATATTATCTTACATTATACTATATTGCACTATACTATATACATGATACTACAATATATTATATTATACTATATTATATCATACCATATTACATTATACTTTATAATATTACATCACATTACACTATATTACATTACATTACATTTTACACTATATTAATTGCATAATACTATATTATATCTTATTATACTATATTACATTATACTATATTATATTATATTATATTATATTATATTATACTTTATTATATCATACTAAATTATATTGCATTATACTTTATTATACTATACTATACTAACTTATATCATATTAAATTATTGCATTATACTTTATTATACTATACTATACTAACTTATATCATATTAAATTATATTGTATTATATTACATCATACTATATTATAGTATATAATATCAAATATGTATCATACACCGGAGCTTGACTGAAATTTCTGGGAGGCCATAAAATTTTTCCCTATAGATTAATACTACATAAGATATTTGGGGGGCCAAATACATAGAAATACATATATTTCGAATTTTTTTTCACTAAATCAGGAAGGCAGGTTATTTTTTGACTTGGATTGGAGAGAAAGAATATAATGGAGGTCTTCTTTCATTGATTGAAATGGAGAGCAGAATAAAATAAAAATAAATTTAAGATTAAATCTATGTAATTAATACCACATATACCGAAAATATCCTCCTCATTTTAACGGTCTTGATTAAATCTATCATTAAGTTAAAAAAAGAAGTGGAGTACCATAGACATGCTCATAATTATAATAAACTAAAATAAAATTTGAAACAAGTTTATAAAACATAAATAATATAGAATAATTATGTAGAATAAATTGACTACTTTTTACATATAAATTTATATTACATCATAAGATTTTTTTTTATTGAGAATACATCATAAGAGATGTTTTTATCTATAATCATTAATTTCAAAATTATTCCACATATAATTTCTAATTTTGTATGGAGGAATGACTCTATAAAACAAATTTCGAAATTCTTTATATTCTACAAAGAATAGGAGCTTTTGTAATTTCCAATAACTAAACTTTTTTTTCTTTCATAATATCATGTTTTTAACGGAGATGAGTCGAAACTCGTGCGTCTGTGTGAAGTGGACCATAGTTTTGAAATTAGAGGCTAATCATTTGAGCCCTAAATACAGTGTGAAAACCCTTAAATTGGACTTTTTTTGAAAAGATTCCTTCATCGTGTATATATATTTTATTAATAACTGTATTTTCCTCGAAGCTTGCACAATTCTTCAACAAGTCAAAAAGGTCAACACTATAAATATTAACACATATTTTTAAAGAAAAAGTTTAATTTTCCCTAATATTTATCTTTTTTTCTTTTTCTAATCTAACAGATATATAATGGACAAATTTCTCTGTATTAATATGATAAATTGATAAACAAATAGTTTTCTCGTTGACCAGATTTCTATTAGGCCAAAAAATATTGATCTTAACAAAAATCACAACTGACAGGATTAATATGAAATATCAATCAAGTTGTAATATATATAAATATCGAATTTCATGTCAATTAAAATATAATCAGGACTTTAGATCTTGTTCAATAATCTAAATATAAAATACGACAGCAAATTTAGAAAGGCTAGTACTATTTTAACATAAAGCACATGAATGTTTTGGTTGTATGCGGGATTCAAGGTCTGAAAGGGAACAAAACAAATGAAATGAATAGATTGGGTCAATTGTTGACTGGGTGACCTCTGACCTTAGATTCAGTCAAAAGATCATTGTGACCACATGAATATTCTATTTTTATTACATAATTAAATATATCAATGAAAAATATTGAATAATTATTTGTTATTAATAAAATTTGAGTGATATTCTATGAATTGGATGGAATTGTTAATTGGACCATAATTTGAAATACCATCAATTTGAAGTACAATCCATGGGTGGTAGATCTTAACCAAAATTATTGGGAGGGATTATACATATAGCTTCTAATTTTATCACAAAATATAGTAATATATATATATATATATATATATATATATATTATGTTTATTCAAAATCTAAGGGGCTATCTTTAATTTCTATTAAGATCTTTCACTGTAATTTATCAATGATAAATGCATATATAACATTATTGTTCGAGGTTAAATGTTTTTATAATAAATGAAGTAAAAAAAAAAAAACAAAGATCACCAACATCATTCTTGTACCAAATACTGATTTAAAAAAAATTCATTAAGCACATAAAATCGCATGCTAATATGGACATATTTATCCTCTAAAAATAAAGATTTGACTTGAAGCTACTACTTTATTGAACCTAATTGTGTCACTACGTGAGTACGTGCTTAGTAAGCTTGTAGATTCTTTTTAGTCCTTAAAAGATGGATTGAATTATTTTTATTTCTTCTGAAAATGAAATTTAACATATAATTAACATTGTTAATAACATAAACTAACAAAACATTCTAACATAGAATCAGCATAATAATTCATATATAATTCATATTTATTTATACGCATTACAGTTAATATATACAATATATTAGTTTTATAATAATTACATATTAAATGTTGTATATTATTTATTTATAAATAATATATTAAATTTAAAAATTTATTTGTTGTATTTATTAATATTTTAATGGTCATTTAATTGCGAGTTTGGAATGGAATTAATTCCTTTAATCAACTCATTTCCTCTTCCTTGTTATAAAAAGAGTTTCCCTCCTTTTATAAAATATACAACAAAACAATATTTTCTCTTTATCTTCCTCTCAAATATTATTCTTCCTACTTGGTTTGAGAAATCATGCTGTACGACATCATTTCTCTTTGAAATGAAGGCCCGCTCCGTGACTGTGCTATCGGAGCAAATACAATACTCCCTCGTGATGTAGAACCTTGGAGACGGATAAACCACATTCCCTGCACAAGAGGGCGTCATTCTGTATTTAGGCCAGTCGCGACTAAATCGCATGACTACACATCAGACTTGTCTCATTCTTTTTCATTATTTTATGATTTATTTGATTATCTATTTTTGTTAATTTTAGAATTATAACCAATAAATTATATGCTAATTTGTTGTGTTAATTATATATTTCTATTGTGTTTTTTTTTTTGTTATGTATTCTGTTAATTATTGTCTCAAATATTTAGGGAGGTTAAAATTCAAACATGTAAGGAAAAAAAAACAAATATGAAAGAAGATGATAGATAAACATTAACTCTATCCTTGTTAATTTTAACCTTGATAGGGAGTAAATTCAATCCAAATTATAGTAACTAAAAGTGATAATCTAAAAGTGAATTGAACTAAAGAAATTTCACTAACCAGTGCTTCGAGGATGGCATTTTTAGCCCGCTCAAATTAAAAGCTAACAACACTAGTGCAATATTACTAAGAGAAATGGCAACTTGACCTCTCAACTATTCGCTTAATTTTGACCTTTGAATTATTCAATTAAATTATTAATTTTTTGTTTATGTTCAACCTATCAGGTTAAGAGTCTTTTCTAAATATGTGTTATATGATTGCGTTTTGCCGGAACTTAAACACATGGTATCTTACTATACATGTAAATATTTTGACCAACTAGACTATGAGTCATATGTCATTTTTTTTAATTCAATTAACTCATTTTTAGTTATCATTTTTCGAAGTCATATTTTGACTCTTCGACTATTTAATTCTTACTTTTTTAAACTTTTTTCCGTCGAGAAGTTACGTATTAGTTAGTTTGACACGTAAGGGTGACGTGATAATTTTATGACAAATAAGCAATTATATGCAATTTATTAATTTATTTATTTGAGAATTCTGGAGAGGGCTTTAAATAACCCCTTCTAAATTACAATTTATTTATTTTTGCAAAGCTTTCTTAGTTGATTTTATTTATCGTATAATGGTTTCTGTTATAAAATGGGCAACATATATTTTTGTGTATATTCTAATTTTGTATAATTCACATAATTGCTTATTTGTCATAAAAATTGTCATGTCTTGTCTACATGTCAAAAATAGCTGGCACATAAATATTTGACGGTGTAAGAGTTAAAAGTGAGCTAATTAAATAGTTAATGAATCAAAAATAGATCACTAAAAAGTTTGGGAGCTAAAATTGAGCTATTTAATAGTTGATGGATGAAATTCAGACTTTTTATATTTAGTACAAAAACTCAAGCTAAGCACGCATTTATCTTGGATGTTCGGAAACTGTCCAACAATCAATCCATGATCCTTTTAGTCGGTCAAATTTCAACAGCATGAAATGAAGGACTGAAGAATGGAATCTAGAAAGATGGGGTTGAAATATTCACGAAGGTAAATAGACAAAATAAATCATATATGATTGTAATAAGACATATATATAGGTGTAATAAAATAATTTACTACTATAATAAAACAAATATATAGATGTAGTAAATAAATATGTTGGGTAATTAGAATAATACATATAACTGAATTAAACTGTAAATGATACATTAAACATGATATAATTGGTATATGATAATAATCAACTAGTTATAAACAATTAATTAACAGTATAGACCATTTGTATTAATTAAAGTATGCTCACTAAAATGTGTTTTGACCACTCATGGCCCTAATTTCGAGTACATGTTTAATACAGAAATTGGATTAATTTTTCAAGATGACAAAATATTTTAAAAAGAGAGAATATCATGGTCTAGAGAAGATGTCAAACCTTGACAGATCTAATTAAACATGAACCTGAAAAATAACATAAATTTACACAATATTCGAACAATATTTTTTTTTTTGAGGAATAATTCGAACATATAATTAATCAGTTGATGTAATAAATTAATTAATACATAATAAATATGTTATGTATGCCTCGATATCTCAACAGAATATATTTTCTTTCTTGTAATGATATTTAGGAAATAATTAGGAGAAGGAAAAAAATATTTAGGAAATATTTGGAGGATGGAAGGAGGTGGGTTATTTTCATTCTTTGTATCGTTAGTTTAGGATATTTCCATATTATATCTTTAATTTAGGCAACTTATTTTAGTAATTAGTCATGACTCTCTCCTATATAAAAAGGCGTATAGATATTTTAATTTTATCCCAATTGTTATAATGTAGTGTCTCAATTGATTATATGATTTCTTTCTTCTTCTCTAGCTATTTCTCTCTCGAGTTCTCTTTCTCTATATCCATATTCTCTCAATTACCCTAACAAATTTGTTACAGAGCTAGTTATCGTCTTTTCATTGCTTCCGCGAGTCGAGTACATACTGCTTGTATCATCATGAATTCAAGTATTTTTATGTCAGACAAAATTTTATATTAAGAAATATGATGGTACGACGAGTTTCGCACTTTGGCAAGTGCGAATGAACGGTATCTAATCCAATCTAGATGTGAAGGCCACCTTCGTCGGACGATCAAATGAGATGATGGGCGAAGTTTGGGAGATGATGGATGATAAAACCCTCTCAACAATTCAGTTGTGTTTGGGCAACTCGACTCTTCAAGAAATTGTTATGGAAACTACATCAGCTGGTGAATGGAAGAAGTTAGAAGGCATCTGCATGCAGAAATCGGTTACGAATCGATTATGTTTGAAGCAGCGAATTCACTTTTTGAAGATGGTAGGAGGTATGTTCGTTAAGTTCCATGGTTTGGAATATATCAGTTTCTTTAATGATGTGGAGACAATCGGTAATCAGATGGACGAGGAGGATAAAATCATGGTGTTGTTGTGCACGCTGCCTATGGTTCATACCAGAGAATCACTTACCATTAATGATGTCAAGCATAATTTATTAGTCAAGTCTGGCATTGAATTTGACTTGCCCATGGCCAAGAGTAGTCATCAAGAGGTCGAGTTGTTTCTGGAGGGATGAAGATGTAAGAAGAGAAATTCAATTTTAGAGAAGACTCATTCGCAATTCAAGTACAAAAACCTGATGCGTAACTATTGTAAGACGACGAGACACGTAAAGGCCGACCATTACAAAATCAAAAAGAAGCAAAAGGCGGATAAGGGTGTTCATCAGAAGAAGCTTACATAGCCAAATCTGTTAAGGTTGATGTGTTTTTTGTGGGGAAAGAGAAGGAGAGACTTGAGAAGAATTGGGTTATGGGTTCGGGTGATTCACATCAGATGACAGTGGTTCACCACATATGATGCGTTTAGTGGAGATGCAATTTTGGGAGACAATCATCTCTGTTGCGTTGTCGGTGTTGGCGCGGTTGGGATCAAGAAGCAGGACAGAGTTGTCAATTTGATCTTGTTAGGCATTCTTGAAGATATCGGTTGCATGTTCCGATGAGAAGGTGGAGTCCTCAAGGTTTCTAGATGGGCTCTTACATTGATGAAGGCTGGAAAGACCAGTGCGTTATATTTTCTGGAAGTCCAGATTACCGAAAAGTTATTTCGGGAAGTTGGCGCAGTTTCAGGCTCGGTCGTCATCGCCTTCTCTGCCTCTGTTTCGGACAATTCCAAATTGTCACATATGAGGTCGGAGTTTATGATTGGATGCAGGGTGACAGTCTTAAGCAAGAGAGATCTACTGTTTGACCAGAATACCGGAAAGCATGAGTTTTGTGAAGATTCCGTTCGTGGCAAACGGAGAAGATTCAGCTTTAGTATAGCTGTTTCATCGCACGAAGGAAATTTTAGACGATATCTATTTGGATTTGTGTGAACAAATTAGTGAGGCTTTTATAAGGATTGTTCAGCATTGCATGGTTGTTCGATCTCGACAACATAATGGCATGGCTGATCTGAAACTACTCGAGAAGACTTGGTGCATGCTTTTTGGGGCGGGCTCGGGCAAGGAGTTCTGGGCAGAAGCCATTAATATTGTTTGGTTGTTGGTTAACCGTTCTCCGAATACAGTAACTTGGTGCACGACACTGACATATGTTTGGTCGGGTAAACAGATGAATTACTCGATGTTATAGGTATTTGGATATCCCATTTATGCACATGTCGTAGAATGGAAACTCGAGTATGGGGAGAAGAAATGCATTCTTCTTGGATACGTTTCAGGTTTGAATGTGTATCGTTTGCTGTGTCCGGTTCTAAAACTACTTGTTTTGAGAGACGCGACTTTTGAGTCGGTTATGTTACGGACAAGGAAACAATTGCCTGATCTGGCTATTGAGGATGATGAGACGATTCCGAAAGAGGTGGAGTTTGATATTCCCGATCAACAAGGACAAGTTACTTGACGTAACTTGGAGCATGGTGATGACTCTCATTTCGACGATGGTGAATCGATTAAGGAGAGTCAAGAAAGGCAACGGTCTTATGCTTTGGTACAGGATCGGATTAGTCCTCCTATGAGGTATGGATAATTCAATTTTGCGTATTATTTGGCTGCGATCAACGAAATGGAGTTTGGTGAGTCCTCGATACAAGGAGATAGTAGCCTCGGGTGGAGCGGCAACGTGGATGGCTGATATTAAGGAGGACTCGTTTTGGATAGTCATTTTTATGACTGTGTATCAAGGGTGAGATTTCGAGTCAAGGTGGAGATTGTTATGTATGCCTCGATATATCAACATAATATGTTTCCCTTCTTGTATTGATATTTAGGAAATAATTAGGAGAAGGAAGTAAGTATTTAGAAAATATTTGGAGGATGAAAGTAGGTGGGTTATTTCCATTCTTTGTATCGTTAGTTTAAGATATTTTCATATTGTATCTTTAATTTAGGCAACTTATTTTGGTAATTAGTCATGACTCTCTTTTATATAAAGAGACATATAGATATTGTATTTGTATCATAATTCTTACAATGTAGTCTCTCAATTGATTATATGATTTATTTCTTCTTCTCTAGTTATTTCTCTTCCGAGTTATTTTTTTCCATATTCATATTCTCCCAATTGCCATAACAAAATATATAATGAACACAATAGTTAATACATAATATATTAACTGTTATCCAAATTATTTCTAAATATACGT
>CM050908.1:3765000-3802500 GCA_027726005.1 Juncus effusus | reverse complement strand
TGTTGATCTTATTCAATTGTCAAAATGATATGGAATAGGTATATATATTTTATGAATAAATGAATCATATATCTATCATTGAAATATGTAATATATTAATTAATGTAATTCATTTCTTACTATATTATTTCTTGTAGTGAGAACGTAAGAACTTGATGGTTCTCACCAAATCGGAAATGTAATACAAAAAAATAACAACCTAACAAATTATATGATTATGTATTAAGAACTATCAAGAAAAATAACAACCTAGCATATTACTATAAAATAGCAAGAAACTTGAGAACTTAAATAATAAATTTTGAGAAATTTTTTGATCGGATGACCCAGAGAAAATTGATGGCATATTCAATGAGAAGGCACAAAAGGAGGTGAAAATAATGGGTTGAAGTTAATTTATCTAAATATTTGAATTTATAATTTATTGATAATACAAAA
Source organism: Juncus effusus (assembly GCA_027726005.1). Lineage (NCBI taxonomy): Eukaryota > Viridiplantae > Streptophyta > Magnoliopsida > Poales > Juncaceae > Juncus > Juncus effusus. The sequence goes on along the minus strand of CM050908.1, from coordinate 3,802,062 downwards.
AAAAGATTTGTTACATTATATTTTAAATGTCTAATTCTTTAAATCTAAACAAAAACGATATATTTCCCATATGAGCATATTCTCTTATATAGTCTATCTTTACATACTTCACCGAAAAAAATTAAATTAGAACCATAGCAATATAAAATTCAAAATAAAGTGAAAATTCAAACAAATTTAGTGTTGAAGATTTTAACATAAGAAATATAATGTTTTATTATGAATTACCATTTTTTTTAAAGAAGAAACGAAAAAACTAAATATGTTTTAACAAATGAAATCTTCATATTCTCTTTGTGTTACTAATTGAACATAATTATGTATCATTATTCGTTAGAATCATTTGATTAAAATCTAACGATCAAAAATAACTTTAATCGTTCTCACATAATCGTGAAATAGAATAACAAACACGAAAATCATCAATTATTGTTATACATGTTAGTATGAGATATAAATAATGCCACAAAAAACCAGAATATGTAAAGAATTCAATGGTATAGATTTAAGCATATTATTTAATCTAATGAAGGAAATAATTAAAGTGATGTCAGTTTTTTAGAGGTCTCAAAAGACTTTAAAAAATAAAGAGGTGGGGAAATTAGTAAGAATATACCACTCTTCTTTTAGCTTGCAAATATACCATTTCTTTGCTAATAAAACCTAATCAAGAATTTGCCCCCACTTATAGAGCGGTAACTAGAAAAAAAGGTCAAAATTCTGTATTTTTCTTCACTAACGTTCCATAGATGAAGACAAATTCATAACTAGCTTTCAAGTAGAAAATATTATATTTGCAAATTAAATAAATGATGCTATTTTTTTTTAAAATAATAAAAAAAGAAGGGGCTACTTCGAAAAAGAAACGCCACACAAAATATATTTTAAACAATATAGTTTTAAGTTTTAACAAACTGATGCAACCGGGAATCTCGGGCCTGCTGAGATACAAAAATTCCTCCATACATTGGAAAAAAAAATGGTCCATTTTAAAAATTCTTTTTTTAATAAAAGTTTGTAAGAACCATTTTTTGGGCTCAACAGGAGGTCTTCATAAAAACTCAATATTTCTTGAAGTTTTATAATAATTTATATAAAATTCATCCTTAAATGTAAATGGTATATATATATATATATATATATATATATATATATATATATATATGTTCGTATAAATTTGATTAATGTTCTAATATTAACAGCAAAATGTATTTTGCCCAATGTTGGATTAATTTGTTGATCACAAATTCTGAATCTGTTATTTTGTTTTTTTTTTATGTTGTTACTAATGTTGGTACTAAATTTTTGTCTTAATTAGAAACTGCGGGGTAAGTATTTTATGAAAATTATATTTTTCGGTAAGAAACAATTGAAAGTAACACATTTAAGTGATTATTACATAAAATTGCTAATTACTGCATACTTGAACTCAAAATAAGGTGAAAATTCCAACAAATTTATATTTGATGATTTTAACATTAAAAATAAAATATTTTATTAAGAATTATTTATAATATCATCAATATAAATTTGAACTAATAAAATTGAATCTTTCATTTTCTTTGTGAAGAGTGTCAAGTCGCTCTTCCCTCTTTCGTAACCATGAGATGCAAGGAATGTTGAGAAGCCGTCCGTACCAATCCCGAGGTGCTTGCTTCAACCCGTATAACGCATTCGGCAACTTGTAAACGTGATCAGGATTGGTCGGATCCTTGAAGCTGGAAGGCTGCTCGACGTAGACTTCTTTGAGGAACCCATTTAGGAACGCAGTCTTAACATCCATTTGAAAGAGCGTGAACCCTTTAATTGAGGCGTATACTAAGAGTAGCCAAATGGATTCCAACGGAACAACCAGTGCAAATGTCTCATCAAAATCAACTCCTTCTTGTTGCTTGAAGCCTTGAGCAACTAGTCTCGCCTTGTTTCACACTACCGTACCGTACTCGTCGAGTTTATTTCGGAAGACCCATTTTGTACCGATAATGGATCGATTGTCAGGTCGAGGTAATATGGTCCAAACCCTGCTGCGCTCAAATTGGGTGAGTTTATCTTGCATGGTGAGGATCCAATCGGTGTCGCCATTTGCCTCCTTAAAGGATTTGGGCTCGGTTTAAGAAAAGCGGAATACAGAAAAATAAAATTGAAATATTACGCTGTGCCCTAATTATGCCCCTAGTAATTTTGGGAACTAAGAAACATATTTAGAATTAACCTTGAATTTAAAAATAAGGATATATTATGTTCATTATTTTCACATATTTTTAAATTCAAGGTTAATTCTAAATAATGAAGATAATATTTCCTTATTTTTGAATTCAAGGTTAATTCTAAATCGATTTCTTAGTTCCTAAAATTACTAGGGGCTTAATTAGGGGCAGAGCATAATATTTTCAATGATTTATGTTCCTAAGATTCTGGTCAATAACAATCACGGTGGTTGTTGAGGTATCTCATTGTTGTTAAAATATGGAATTCATAAATGAAAGAAAAGTAGGCATCGAGCATGATTGAAAATTATAATTCTCACTATGATTACTTTAAATAACTAGATATCATATATATGCAATCGTAATTCTTAATTCACTCACATGAATTCATAGTCACAGCACATACCTCGCATGCCAAACACACATTTAATAATATATATACTTAAAACAAATCTATGCCATTAGAATCTCAAATAAAAAAAGAAAGAAATAAAGAAAGAAAATGCTCATTTAGTTTTCTTATTGAGATGATCAAAATGCTAGTAAAAGAATGTGAGAATTTGTAACGATAAATTTCTCGTTATTTCACGAGCTTCGAAAAATCCTTGATAAACCGGCGATAAAAACCGGCGTGGCCTAGAAAGCTCCTTCTTTCACTGTGACGGACAGTGGCATCTTCTCAATAACTTCTATCTTTGCTTTATCCACCTCAATTTCTTTCGATTTTATGGCATGGCCAAGCACGACACGCTCATTTACCATGAATTGTCACTTCCCCCCAATTAAGTACTAAATTTATCTCCTCACACCTCGAATGGGTGGGGCAATCTCCGATTATTGGCCCCGTGGGGTGGAGAAAGGGTCAGGATTTCACCCTGATATGCAGGATGGGGCGGGTATGGGGATAGGCATCCCCCTCCCGTGGGGATCCCATCGAGTTTTGAATGATGTTTAGTTTGATATTTATTTAGTTTTGAAGGATAGTTTGATAATTATTTATGTTTTGCGAATTAAATAATATTTTGTACTAAATTATATAGTATTTTGCATTGTTGATATTTTTCTTGGATTTGATTTTTCATATTTTTTTAGGAAAAAGTTTAGCTTTTTTTTTATCAAATTTATAAATATTTGGCGGGGCATGAGGATTCCCAACAGGATGGGGTTCCTCATTGGGTGGGGATGGGACATAAAAAGTCTCCAAGAAATAAGCGGTATTTGGGGCAGGAAATCCCCATGAAAGTCAAGGCGGGTATGGGGAGGGCTCGCCCCAGTGTCACATCTCCCCATTCACATCTCTAATCAGACTCGAACTTAGGATCTATCTCAAAGTTCAAGATGTATTACCACTTGACCTAACAAGGTCTTGTGAGATTGTTATGAATGTGGACATCTCTAACACCCCGGAACGAAAATGAGGAAATATTTTAGTCCCACTTTATGTGTTTAATAGATTGTGTAGTTATTTAAATAGACAAATGTCTCTATTACTAGCATCAACCAAGGTTATATTTTTATATTACAAATATGGTATTGACCTGATTGGGTGTTGTCGGGCTAGTAGAGCACTTAATGTCTTATAACATCCATTCATCATAATTATTAAGTCTGCAACACCTACAACTTAGGAAATACTTGATGAAAGGAATGGTAAAATTACACTCAATCCTTTATTTTTCAACTACTTTTAAGTATTCTCATTGTGTCACATCATCTCAATTGTTTCAACAGTCAGACAATAAGATATGAACAAATCTTAATCATTGATTATCCATTCATTTTCAATAATTTATATTTATTTGTATACTTTTATATGTTTCTTATTTTAAATTACTTTTATACATTTTTAGAAAATCATATCATCTTGGATTGATGATATGTATTGTTGTCATTCGTTACTTTCATAATAGACAAATTTCATCTAATTAAATATCACATGAGATGAAATTTGTTTGTAGACTTTTATATGCCATTATTTTATATTTAATTTTGTGTATTTATAGAAGTCATATTACTTTATATTGATGACATGTATTGTCCTCATTCGTAATATTCATGAACTGATTTTACCCAATTAAATATATATCATTCGGAATTAAATGTAAATAGAAAATGAAGAATTCACATATCAAAATACAAATATTTTTCATGTTAAAAATATTATATATAAATTCGTTTGATATGGTTCCAGATTAGATTTTCCCTTACCTAAGTATCTGTACAAGGACTTTGTAGAAAATATGCGAAAAAAATTATGTAAGAGAATATATGTATTTATAATATTAATATTAAATAACTAAAATATGCGAAAAAAATTATGTAAGAAAATATATGTATTTATAATATTGATATTAAATAAATAATTTATGAAGATATAATGTAGTAAATTATTTTTCTTTTGAAGGAATAATAGATTTAAAAACTGCATATAGCAGACTTCTTCTATAATGTTTTTTTTTTCAAACTTTATTCAATAAATATTATAAACTACAATTAATATTTTAATGCTTGTCACATTTTTATTCCAATAGCTATTGATACAATTTATTCCAATTCAGTAAAGAATATTTTTCCATTGTTCTTATTTTTCTTTGGGACCCGATATGCACCATCGGCTTATTTGTCCTACAAAAAGTGAAAAAAGTAAAATGAACATATAAAAAATTATATTGATATACAAAAATGTATTATTCTCAATTACTTCTATACAAAAGTATAATGGACAATTGAAAATATGGAAAAATATGATATAGTGATGTTTAGGCGATCTTAAGCGGGTGATGAAATATTTTATCTTTTTCTGTTTTGTTCTTTAAATTTGTAACACAAATAATATTTACTTGGCAGCAAATAATGTTTCTTATTTATACATTTTTTCCTTATTCCTGTTGTACAAAAAATTCCAAGGAGGAGAAGAAAAAAATATTTATTAAAAAGTAATATTTAGATAGTCCAAGTAATATATATTTTTTTTATAAAGTTAGTCTTAAATATTTGGATAGTCTTGTGCAAACCAGCAAATATGATTCATTCATTTTACTTAAGCAACCGAAGTTAGTCAGTTCTATGACGTACTTTAACATTCCCTTTAAATCAAATGAAAAATTGATTGACTATAAAATTTTGGAATTCGAGCAATAACTTAACTTTAATTAAAGAAAAAAAGAAACATCAAAACGCGTATGTATAAGAAAGAGGTATGCACATGATGATCCGGATCTGTAAATGGGGCCATCAAAGGGCAAATAAGAAATTGAGATGGACAGATCTTGTACCTAATCCCTCTTGTACCGACCGACCCTCATTTAATGCCGCATCCCCAAAAAGGCTAATTCATTGGTACAAGTACATTGTCTCCCCCATCTCTCCTGGTATCGGTCCATGTATTATTTTCTTGTTGTCCTCTATAATTTGACCGAGCGATTGCCATATGAAAAATGTTATACAACATGACAAAAAATCCCAACTTGATAGAATTTAGAGTACAAATTTTACTTTTTTCATTAGTCATATTCAATTCTAGAATTTGCACTGTAAACACTATTAAACTGCCGGGATTACTAATCATGTTGTGTAGCATTTTTGTTACAATATATATTAAATGCCGATATAATTCTGATAACACTTTGACTTTTTCGTCAAGTTTTAATGTAATTTCTAATAACTATAAATTACGTGTGATTAAAATGTTAACGAGACAAAGTGGATCTATACAGATTTATTGATATACATTGACAATTCGCTAGATTTGATAAAATTAGTATAGTGACTAGCTATATATATTAATGTTATATGTTATTATATGTACTACTTTGCTAATTATGTTTGTTGTTTGCTAAATTTTAAGTTAAATTACAAGTCCTCACAAAATTTCAGGATCTGTCACTGTATTCACTGTATAGGCATAACTGTAATATATCATCTAAACTGTTAATGCATTTATTGTGTCCATCTCCTCATTGATATGAATTAAGATCTGTCACTATATATCATATTTATAAATATTTTGATTAATTTCTAACTAATCTTTTTTATAGTTATCGAACTAACGGCCAGTGCGATCAACAAGTCCTCATCTGTTATAATGTTGGCGTAAACACATTTACATGTAAGTCAAGTCTCAAGTGTTTTTGATATAGTAATCTTAAATAAGAAAGATCTCCTTATGTATACAGACAGAGCTAACAAGTTAAGACATTAGTAATCCCAAAATTTTGTGGAGTAATTTTAGTATATTTATTGATTTTTTAATAAAGATTCTTGAGCATCGACTTCCAAATTAAAAACTTAATGAGTATAACCTTTTAAATGTTAATGTATTATCAACTGGACCCAAAATGGATATAAACTATTGCAAATAAAACTTCTAATTTCTATTTTTCTATTGATTAATTATGGTTAAAATAACTATTTATGTAACTATATGTATAATGGATATACATTTTTTTGAAGAAATTTGAATAATGCGTACACATTTTGAAGTCATGTTCATTAAAAGTTCACGCATGTCATACATAATACAAGTTTCTAAATCACAATATTCTTTTTTTTAAATCAAATTCACTATGAACATCAAAACGTACTAGCTTAAGTGGTAAGTCATCTCACTTAATAATTAGCATGTCTAACAGCCAAATAATTGGGCCACCTCAAAAAATAAATCACCACGAATGAATTGAAAGACTTGCTAGAAATTCTAAAAATTCTAACTTGGAATCTCTTCAAGAATATCAGAAGTCAAACCGCTTGAGTTAGCAGCTTTGGCCTAAGTCACAATATTGAAAAACTTAAAAAAACCCAAGTATCATAAACTTAATAATTAATTAATTACCGTAGACCATGACCACTTATCTTTTCAGCAGCTGGCTGAACCCTCATATAAGGTTCACACCGTCATACATTGTTCAACGGCGATTTCAAGACGTAACCATTATGATCTGTTTGGTAGTTCAATCCTTACCGTTAGATCTTCATCCAACAGCTGAAAATCAAAGATTGTATTCTCGGGGGGGGAGTTGACATGTGTCAGTCGGCGAGTGGACGGTGCAGTGAGAAACATTGACCGCTGTTCAAAGGTGACTGGCTGCAACCGGTTTCCCATCTATCGCTGACTCATGCTCCATGGAATGGAGTGTAAGACCAAAGACTAGAAAGAAAAGTTTACGATCGTGTCAACAAGGAGGTTATAATATAAAATCAAATCTTATAAAATAAACGAGGATTATTATTAAAATGCAAGTTTTAGTTAAATAATAAATCGCCTTCCAAAAAGTCCTCTCCTCCACCTATCTATACAAACAATACCATCAACTGACTTTTCCCTGCTATGACCTAATCTCTCTCTTCTCTCTCTCTCTCTCTCTCTCTCTTTTTCTCTAGGATCAGATCTCCCTTTCTTCTTCACTAAAACTACCATTGAAAAGGAAACCCTAATCTTTCTTTCTCTATGGATATGTCAGGGGAGAAAGGGGGAGAGATCTACAACCCTCAACTTCTCCGCGATTCCACAGAGTTTTACGATCTATCTTCTTTATTCGTTCAAAGGCCAGAAATCACGCATGATCTCCCTTCTATCGATGTAACCTTCCCTAATTTTTCAGAGTACTTTCACAATAACTTCTCCGACCATGATGCACCGTGTCTAGCCAACATAAAGAGAGAAGTATTAGAAGGTCGTGAGAGGATCCATGCTCATACTAATAGTAGTAATTACAGTGCTCATAATAATAATATTGGTGGACCCGGCACACCAAATTCGTCTATGTCATCTTCTTCGAGTGAGGCGGTGGCTGGAGACGATTGTAGTAAGATTGATTGTGCGGTGAAGCAAGAAGGAGATGAAGAGGTGAAAAGAGAAGATTGTCCACAGGTTGAAGAAGGTGATAAGGCAAAGAAAGTGTAAGTTCTTTTCAATTTTATTTTGTTTTTTCTTGAAAAATAATTTTGTTTTGTTTTGTTGAGATTTGGTAGTTTTTTCAACTTTGGATTTTGTTGTCGGAACTTCTTATAGGAAAAAAGAAACTTCGATCTGTTTTTTGTGCAAAAAAGAAACTTGGATCTAGTCTTAATCTTGAGAGAAAATTGTTGCTGAGTTACAATTAATTTTTTTATGGATTATAACTCCCCTCCTACCTCTCTCTCTCTCTGAGTATGATGGTTTTGTTGTAGGATATTTAGTGTGAATTCTAGGGTTTCTCACAGGCCTAACAAAACAAAAACATGCTAGTGTTTCCAAAGGAACCTTTGAATGAAAGGCTACAATCATCTTTTATTCTTTTTTAAAATCCTTTGACTGTCTGAGATCTGGGTAGCCATTTCTCTTTCTATTTGTTCCTTTTGACTAACTCCAGTATGAAAGGTCTTATTTTAGACCAGTGACATTTCTAAGATCGTCTTCAAAATTCCAATTCTTCATTCCTGGTTTTGAAACAATAAAAAATACTGTCCCTTATGCTTGCAATTGATTAAGTCTAGACAGATGTTTTGAATGGATCATTATGAAAGCAATCTCTCTCTCTCTCTCCATCCCAAAGCTCCCCATGACTCCATGTAGAAAAAACTATAAAGTACACTAACTTTTTCATCATTTCGTTGTAAATTGAATCAAACAGAAATAAGCCAAGAAACAAAGGAGAGAAGAGGCAAAAGCAACAAAGATTTGCGTTTATGACGAAGAGTGAAGTTGATCACTTAGAGGACGGGTATAGGTGGCGCAAATACGGCCAGAAAGCCGTAAAAAATAGCCCTTATCCAAGGTTCGTCATGTATTACTTAAATTCATTCATATTTTCTATAATTAACATTATCAATCTATTTTATTTCTGAATTTATTCATTCAAAATTATGTAAGTTTAGAAGATTTAGACTTCAATTTAGTAAATTTATGCAAGGTCTAATAATGCATAATTCAAGCTAAACAATATACATAGAAAAATTATTTAATTCCCGTTGATTTCCTCCATATTTGCCCCTGCTATCTACAACATACAAGCTAAATGTGGAAGATGTTAAACCAAAATATGTTTCATTTAAAATATATAGCAAAGGGAAAGTGAGGGATAACCAAGGGCAGTGTATTGTTATCCATAGTGTATGTGTATATGTATGCATTTTAGTAACAGATTTTCACATAACCAAAATTAGACCTTATTACATGTTTTGTAAATAATTTTGTCAAGTTTTCTATATAAGTGAAATCCTTCTATGAAAGTCTACATATTAAGCCAAAACTAAATCTAGAAGTATATAAGGTGCAACTTTTGGTCAAGATCTACCTCCCAATTTGTATATAAGATCATGATCATCAAATTTTGGTTGTTCCTCTATTTCTCTTTGCAAGTTTGTATTAAAGAAAAATCATCTATTATTTGATGTGATTTTAACTTTACAATTTACCATACTTCCACAAAGTCAATACCAAAACAAGATTTTTTCTTTTTTTTGCTTATTACACCTTCAATTGTGTATCTTCTTGACACACGCAATAAGACAATTCCACTACACTTCATTATCAAAAAACTTACTCTCATGGATTTCTTTCCACATGCCAGCATGTGGTTGAATTCATTCATAGGTCATTACAACAGATTTAAGGCTACAAAAAAGGCAACAAAAAAAAGAAAGTTAATGAAACCAACTTTATCCACAACAATCCTTAAACTTTAGAGAAACAATATCTTCCTATAAAAAGAGAAAGTTCTTTTTTCGATGATTAATAAAAAAGAGAGTTTATAGTTCTTTTTTTCGGAGTACTGAAAATCTGAGCTCTTATTTTATTTTATTTTGCAGGAGCTACTACAGGTGCACAACGCAAAAATGCCCGGTGAAGAAGAGGGTTGAGAGGTCGTATCAAGATCCAACGATGGTTATAACAACATATGAGGGGAAACACACTCATCAAACACCCTCAACTTTACGTGGAAGCTCACATCTCTTTGCACCTCCTTTACATCCTCTTCATAGGAGCGGCTTCAACCGAGACCTGCTGATTCCTCAATTCATCCCTAATTCTCATATGACAAATGCAAGTGTGAACATGCCAATGAGCTTACCGCCAATGTCCTCAGCTATGGTACCAGAACAGATTCCCGGACTGATACATCAGTCTCACATGGAGATCACTGACTATGGACTTTTACAAGACATTGTGCCTTCACTCATTGACAACCAACCAAGAGAGTAGTTTAAGCTTGTTTTAGTATTCATTTCTTGCACTCTTTCTATATATAGTTTTTGTATATGTAACTAGCTAGAGGCTACTCTTATTTCTAATCTCATGCATGAACCTGATTAATTAGCATTGAGGAGTTGTACTTTGGTAGTGCAATGACATATTTTAGTGTTAGTTTTTTACTATGACTCATTTTTAAGGGAGGAATATTCTCCATGTTTTCTGGAAACTCTGTTTGGGTTTTCTTTCTTTCTTTATTCTTTTTGCTCTGATAGGTGCAAGAGTTGTTTCTAACCTCTCCATTTCAACGAGAACTTCAACCTTCAGTCCTGAGTTTTCGCAGAGTACACATATGATTCGTTTTGAATGGTTATCTCCATCTCATTTGTAAATGGGGAGAAGATCCATTATTCATGTTTATATGTATATATAGAAAAAAGTGGAGCTAGGAAACTTTCTTTTTGGATTGAGTCTTTAGTGTAAGTGAGTTATGAGAGAGGCATGGCCAATTTTCAATTTTTTGGTATTTGGATTGTGCATTAAATGGGTCGGACTGTCATGATTGATTTGTTCTGGTTTAAATAGAGCATGGAGATAATGTGGAAACTGTAAAGCGTGTGCAATCAATTATTTAAGGGTGCTCATATTTCACGTCATTTTTGGGTGCAGGCAGCGACGGCAGCACGACGGGGTAAAAATAGAGGCGCTACATGAAAACAGTATATATATATCAAAAATATATTTTCAGACAAACAGTATATGTATTACTATATGTTCTGATAAACAGTATATATTATTCAGATGAAAACAATATATAGATATGATATAATTCAGACAAACGATATATATATATATATATGTATATATATATATATATATATATATATGTATATATATGTATATATGTATATATATATGTATATATTATTCAGATGAAAACAATATATAGATATGATATAATTCAGACAAACGATATATGTATGTATATATATGTATATATATGTATATATGTATATATGTATATGTATATATATGTATATATATATATATATATATATATATATATATATATATATATATATATATATATATATATATATATATATAGTTCAGACAAAACAATATATATATCACTATATGTTCTGATAAACAGTATATATTATTTAGATGAAAACAATATATAGATATGATATAATTCAGACAAACGATATATAGCAGACTCGTCGAACTGGAGAAGAAGGGGATGACATGGAGAAGATATGAGACTCCGCCGACTGGGAAACACATCATGCAGCACGACGTGTCGTGCTCTGAGAGTCCCCAACAGTTGAGTGATTTCCATTTTCCCATTATTTAAAGGGACTAACTATTAACCTCCGCAAATTATAGCTCCCAACCAACGAGAGAGCACCACGTGTCGCAGAAATTGGGAGCCATTTAAAAATCATCGGAGCTTCCAATTAAATGGAATGTGTAACTTCCACATTTGCTAGAATGATTAGGAGCTCACAAAATTGCTCTTATAAAATTTAACATATAATTATTTTTTTTAGTAGCTCCCTAAGGCTCTTAGTGAATTTCTCATGTAAATTATATTGTTGGGAATATAAGAGTATAATATTTAGAATATAAGGTATATTTTTGTTTTATAAAGATATATTATTTTTTTTTACGAAGAGATCTCTTCATTAGTCCAATCATCTAGATTTGTATTATGAGACTTGTACCGTCAACTATTTTAGCATTCTCATTCTCTTATTCAGAATGTAAGGTACATTGCAGTAAATATAATAAAGATATAATATTTAGAATGTAAGATATATTGTTGGAATAGAAATGTATAATGTTTAGAATATAAGGTATATTATTGTAAACACAAATGTATAAATAGAAATCAAAATAAATTATGAAACATTGGGAAGAAAGATATGAGAGTTCGGGAGCCAACAATATGGGCCGGTTGAAACTTTGGGTTGAAATATATTGGAGTCACTATGAGATAATAAAAAATATTCAAGTATATGAATCGGCTTCTAATTTGGGCTCTCATCTTATTGGGAGCCAATAACAACTAAATAAAATGTGAGGTCCAAATCTTTTTTTTATATTTAAAAGAAAAAACGGTACGAGCATTTCTCGGAAGGAAATTGCATATGTTCATCATGTTCTTTCCAAAAGTACAACCAGCTTACCCATCACTCATTAATCCATCAAAAATCTTTTGATTGTCTTCAAAGATTGTAATCAATACTAGGAGAAGTTGCGCTAGGTGCGAGATTTTGAATCTTCTTGTTAAATAAATTTAAAATTATTTGTTACAATATATTTTGAAAGTCTAATTATGTAGATATGTTATTTCATATTGTCTCTTATTCACACCACTGTCACATAATTGCAAATCACATATTTAAGCGAGAAAAACAATTTAAGCCAAATTTTTTAATAAGATATAAAATCATTTATTCTAAAAAGTTTAATTCTTTCAAGTTGGATTAAAAAAAAAAGAATCAAATGTTGGATTAAAATCGTATGATATGCATTAAAAATTGTTGAAATGGTGCGGCCTATTGAGATTTTGCTTAAAAGTAGTTGAAAAATAGTGATATATGATGATATATAAAAATACACAGAGAAATAATATCCTTACAAAATGAATGATTAAAACAATGGTTTAAATTTGTCCATACTCTGCAATCCAATTGATGTAATTTTTTGAAGATATCCAAAGATGAGTGAAAAATACCGATCAAAAAAAAAAGATGAGTGAAAAATAGTGAGATGGGTTAATTCCTTAGATGATATGTTGATGATGATTATTGTTGAATGTGCATATATATAATTTTCCCGTAATGTCCCATATTAGCTTACTTCATACCATTCGAAAGCCTAACAATTGATTTTTTAGATGGATAACTTTTATAAACTCAACGATCAATGCAATACTGATGTAGATCATGCAAAAAATATGCTCCGACCAAAATGGCTCATTAATCAAATCAACACCAAGAGAATCAGTGTCCACATGTTTACGCGACTTGTATGCTGAAGTCCAACACTTGTAAAACTTTTTTAGATTTTTCGTAAAGAATGATAATAAATACTAAATTATTCAAATGCAAACCAAAATTTGTATTCAATTTAAAATATTTCTCCGCAATCTTTGCTTGCACCTAAAACCCTAGTTTCGTGCATTTGTTTGCTCGTTTCATTCAAAAAAAACATGGATAGATTTTTCGTAAAGCATGATGGTAAATACTAGATTATTCAAACGCAAACCAAAATTTGTATTCATTTTAAAATATTTCTCCACAATCTTTGTGTGCCCCTAAAACTCATGTTTCATGCGTTTGTTCGCTCTTTTCATGCTAAAAAACTCGGCTAGATTTTATGTAAAGAATGATGGGAAATACTAAATTATTGGAATGCAAAGCAAAATTTGTATTTATTTTAAAATATTTCTCCGCAATCTTTGCATACTATACACAATTTTTCCATATATATAATATCATCAACAAGATCCTCACAACAAAAAATCTACGAAAGAGGAATTTCTAAATGGTTTCCTTCTCTCTTTCAAACATGTCTAATGCATTCTCCAACTTACCTCAAGTGAGCAACTGGAAACGGTGAATTAAAATTTTGGGTGTGTGCAAAAAGATAGAAGTATAATATAAGATTTAATCGAGCTGTATGGAAAGCCACCAACAAATTCTCCCATTGTTAGTCTACTATTGCCAGCAAAATGTCTTGCAACTGCTGCTTTTTTTTTTAAATGGAGAAAAATTCACATTCATATATATGAAAAAATCACTATGTTTTTTAAAGTGGAGAAAACTTGTTTCTATTTTGATACGAAATCCTTCCTCTTCTACTAATATTAATATTTGAATTTAATTCAAAATGATAAACAATTGGGTGGAGTTAGTTCAATATGAACCTAGCACATAACATCAACACGCGGCGTTATGAATAATGACATGATTCTATTAAAAAAAAAATTGGATGAAATATAAAGGCAAATAAATATTATTCCAAAACAAACATTTCCAAGTCTAACCTCCTACAATTCCAACCACTTTTATATAGCACCATGAATTTAATTGCCGAAAATCAGAAGTCCGACTCCTATAGAATTGTTTCCGAAGAATCATCCTATTATTCTGAAATTTGATCCATAAAATGGTCAAAATATTGTTAGGCATATGAAAACAAATATTATCATTATGTTTCTTTGATTTTGACGAAAAGACTACAAATAGATTTAAATTCAAGTGCACAATTATACCATAAAATAGACAAAGTCACAAAAAAAAAGGAAAAAAAAAGATTTTAGGGAAAATCTAATATAACAAAATTTTGATAATGTGGGCCAGCAAATGATAGCAAAAATACTACAGGTTAAGCCGACCATTCTACCTATAATTTGACTTCACTTCAAATACACCATAAATTCATACATTCATAAATAAAGCATTTAATTGGGGCTGGAACAAGTAAAAGTCATAATACTACTCAGATCCTTAATTACGGTTTGACACCTAGCATTTGATTTAATTATATGTTGACTCTGGTAGTTGATTTATCCAAAGAAAGAGATGTGCATTTAGTTTTCATACCAGTTACATCAAACTCGGAAGCCAAGTCTAAACAGGAACTTACACAATTATGTGATTTTAAATCCTATGAATATATTTGGCTAAATAAAGATATAAACAAATCGCTATTCTGTCCCAAAATTGTAATGTTAAATCATGTTACAAAAAATCCATAATATATAGACATTTTCAGTTTTGCATCATAAAAAAGATCATACTAATTGTAACAATGCAATCGTCTCTAAAGAAATACGTAACAACGATGGTAAAAAAACAAAAACAAAGTTGAAAAAAAGCCCTTACAAAAAATAGCCCCTTACATTATTAAAAACGCCAACAAAACCCCTCTATTATTTCAAATTTCAAAATTATGTACCTTTGAACATTTGAAAAACAACTGGAGGTGTCCCTGCTCAGACGGACTGGAGAAGATCCATCACGGAATTGCGGCTCGGCATGCTCGGCATCGCGCCCTTTACTTGAACACAGAGCGAAGCAGCTGCAGCTGTGAGAAGAACAGAAATTTTAGGAATTGAGAACCAAGTTTTTATTGATATTACAAAGTTTAGTTGTAAAATCGCTATGTGGTTTGTAGAATATTCCATTTCATGTCAGTTGTTGATAGTCTGTATGTTCTGTTTTTACTTGATATTTTATGGGAAATTTGCAAACAAAGGCCCCTGCATGAAAATTGAAAAAAAGGTACTAATGTTAAACTCAAATTAACGGTGGGGGCTTTTTTGTAAATTTTTTAGCAATAATGCAGGGCTTTTTTGCAATTTCGGCATAATGTGGGGGCTTTTTTGCAAATTTGCAATATTTCATTTCAGCAATCGATTTTGTCAAGAGGCAGCGCTGTACGAAGAATTGACACGCAAGTTTTTATTGATATTACGATGTTTAGTTGTAAAATCGCTATGTGATTTGAAGAATATTCCATTTCATTTCAGTTGTTGATATGTTCCGTTTTTACTTGATATTTTATGGGAAATTTGCAAAAAAAGGCCCCTGCAAGGAAAATTGAAAAAAAGGCACTAATGTTAAACTCAAACTAACGGTGGGGGTTTTTTTGTTAATTTTTTAGCAATAATGCAGGGCTTTTTTGCAATTTCGGCATGATGCGGGGACTTTTTTGCAAATTTGCAATATTTCGTTTCAGCAATCGATTTGGTCAAGAAGCAGCTGCAGCTATTAAGAACAGAAATTTTACAAATTGACACCCAAGTTTTTATTAATATTATGAGTTTTAGATGTAAAATCACTGTGAGTTGTAGAATATTTCATTTCATTTCAGTTGTTGATAGTGTATATGTTTTTACGGGAATTTTTATGGGAAATTTGCAAAAAAGGACCCTGCATGGAGAAATTGAAAAAAAGACCCTGATGGTAAGTTCAAACTAATGGTAGGGGCTTTTTTGTAAAAATTTTATGAATAATACAGGGCTTTTTTGCAATTTTGGCATAATGCAGGGGCTTTTTTGCAAATTTGCAATATTTCATTTCAGCAATCGATTTTGTCAAGAAGCAGCTGCAGCTGCAAGAAGAACGGAAATTTTACAAATTGACACCCAATTTTTTTATTAATAGCATGAGTTTTATTGTGTTATTGATGTTGAGTTTTGTTTCTTTGCTTGGTAGGTGCTTTATTACAAATCAAGTGTAAAAGCAAGCTAAATTGGGTTAAAAATATCTGAATAAAAATCTGGATCCGTTCTGTTTGAGATCTGGATAATTATAAAAAAATGTGTTCTCGTTTTTTGACCCAAATTTGTGAACTACCAGTATCCATTGATGAACCCAAATTTTTATTGATTTAAATATTTATTAAGTTAACAATCAAATATATTTAAATATCTATTAAATTAAGAATCTCATAATTTAAAAATCTAATAAATCATTAAGGAAGATCAATAATCCACATATAGTCTATTAATTTTAAGAAACTAGTAAGGCGGAGACCCGTAATTTTGAATGTAATATTTTTTTGGTGAATTCTTAATATTTTGATTTTTTTAACGAATATTGATAGTTCTAATGAACTAGAAATCTGTTTTGTATACGAATCCACCATGCTTTTTATGAATTATTCATATTTAACTTGTAAAATAAATTTGTATTGTATATTAAACAATGAACTATGTCATTTTAGTTGTAAATCATTATGCGATTTTCCACAATCCATTTCAGTTCTCAACAGTCCATTTGTCTAC
This sequence comes from Juncus effusus, assembly GCA_027726005.1. Taxonomy (NCBI): domain Eukaryota; kingdom Viridiplantae; phylum Streptophyta; class Magnoliopsida; order Poales; family Juncaceae; genus Juncus; species Juncus effusus. Next base: position 3,784,880 of record CM050908.1, on the reverse strand, counting down.
TCAATATTTCCTTTCCGAATCAATTTTGTAAAGCCAGGATGCCACATTGACCACACTAAGCTAATTAAATAAAAAAGGGAAATCTAAGCACGACGGGTTAAAACTCGCCCAAAACGCGAGGGAATTTTATATATACTGTTTTTTCCGCTTTTCAATATACTAATTTTTTCTATATATTGTTTTTTTACTGTTTTACTTATATACTATTTATTGTCTCTATATACTGTTTACACAAAATGAATCTTATATGCTGTTTTTTTAATTTATATATTGTTTATTGCCTCTATATACTGTTTTTCGCGAAAAATGGAAGGTCGTGCATCATCAGGTCCCGATAAAAAAATTCCCATTTTTCATCTTTAATTTTGAATATTTTTTAACATACCTGCGAATCTCAGGCATTCTTTTTTGGACTTGCCCTCGACGAGCGCCACACCGAAGGCCGCGGTGAAAGTGTCGCCGGCTCCGGTCGTGTCCACGACATTTAATGCCGGAATAATTTCTTGTTTTATAGTTTGCTCTCCTTCTGTGAATAAAGCCGAGCCTTGCGAGCCAAGTTTCACCAAGACTTGCTTCACGCCCTACTTTAATAAATTAGGGTTATTAAATTTAAATAGGGGAAATTTGTGGGAAAAAAACTTATATTATAGAAATTTGCAAAAAAGCACCTCCAGTTTTAAGGAAGTTGCAAAAGAAATACTGTTAGTTTAAGACTAAAATTGTTAGTTTCTATGTCCTAATCTATTTCAATTATTGACTATATAATAATCAACATTAATGCTGGAATGATTGATTGTTTAATAGTTTCCTCTCCTGTAAATTAGGCAGAGCCTTGCGAGCCGAATTTCAACAAGACTTGATTCACACCCTACTTCAAATCATAAATTAGGGTTACTATATTCATATCTTATTTTTTGTAGAATCATGTAGTTACCAGACTTTTGAACTTTAAATAAGGGAAATTTGTATAAAAAACTCTGGATTATGTATAAATTGCAAAAAGCCCCGACATTATAGAAAATTGCAAAAAAAAAAAAACCCTCCATTTTTAACGAAATTGCGAACAAAAATACAGTTAGTTTAAGACTAACATTGTTAGTTTCTATGTCCTAATCTATTTTAATTATTGACTTTATAATTAATTAACAATAATCTGGAATGATTGATTGTTTAATAGTTTCCTCTCCTACTGTAAATTAAGCAGAGCCTTGCGAGCCGAGTTTCAACAAGACTTGCTTCACGCCCTACTTCAAATTCATAATTAGGGTTACTAAATTTAAGTAAGGCAAAATTTGCAAAAAGAAGCCCATACATGGTAGAAAATTGCAAAAAAAGTCCCTCCAGTTTTAAGGAAATTGCAAGAAAAGTCCAGCGGTTAGTTTTGATGTCCTAATAGATTTCAATTAATGACTTTATAATGGTTAATATTATTAGTCATTTATGTTCCATCTTCACCCAAATTAATAGAAAACAACACACAGTAATTAAAAATGAGATTTGTTGAAAATGCGAAGAGGAAGAATTAGAAAATGATTTAAAATGAGAATTATTATAAAATAGGTTAATTAAATTTAAGTAAATTAAGAAATGAAATCGAGCAGTAGGGGCTTTTTTACAATTTTCTCAAAAATATAGTGACTTTTACAATTTTTCAATAATCTAGTGTTTTTTGCAATTAGACATAATCTAGGAGCTTTCTTTTCCCAATCTCCCACTAAACAATAACATGTATATTTTAAATTAACACAAAAATAATATCATTTGATGGCATTTTTTAGCGGCCTGGCCGATCTGTTCGAAACTATCAGTAGGAACGTCAGTCAATAATTATGTGATTTTTTTTTAAAATAGAGTGGCTTGTTTACAATTTTCAATAAGGTAGAGGCCCTTTTTTGCAATTAGACATAATCTACGACCTTTTCTTTTCCCAATCTCCCTTTAAATAATAACATGTATTTTTTAAACTAAGTCAACAATAATACCATTTGATGGCATTTTTCAGCAGCCTGGCCGATCCGTTCGAAACTATCCGTTTTTACATCAGTCAATCGCGCCAGTTCAGTTTCATTAGGGCTAAATATATCAACAAGTTTTATAAGTTCACTCGGAATCGGCGCGTCCATCCCGCCAGCATCCATTATTACTGTTACTCCCGCTTCTTTCGCAGCCTGACAAAAATAGAGTGAAAATGATTTAATAGAGAGCTTATGAATTATAGGGAAATTTGTAGAAAAGACGCTACGATATCTCGAATTTGCGAAAACAAATGTTATTGGAAATTGCAAAATAAGAACTGCGTTATTTACAAAATTGCAAAAAAAAAGCCCTAACGATAGTTATAAACTAACACATTTAGTTTTATACTCTGATTTTTGAAAAAAAAAAAAAATCTTAAAAGTTCAATTAATTTCTCTCTTTAAAAAATTCTTTAGAAAATCTGAAAATTGAATGAAAAAATATCTTAAAGCTAATTTTTTTTTTCCAGTTTTCTTAATTTGCATACATTAGTTCCAGCATTATCAAAAATTGCAACAAATAACCTGCGTTATTGCCAAAATTGCAAAACTCAACCTAATTAATCATTAAGAACTACAGTTTAAATAACTAGAGTATGAAAACTAACAGTGTTAGCTTCCAACGGCAGAAGATTTTTCACAATTTCAGCAATAATGTAAGAGCATTTTTGCAATTTACAATAATGCAGGGGCTTTTTCGCAAATTCAGCAAAATACAGTCTCTTTTTTTCTTTGCAAATTTCCATAAAACATCCCCACATATGATATCGAATTCTGATTAACGATATTTATACTGACTTTGGCGACTTGTATATTGACCGAATCAGGAATCTCGCGTTGGAGAATAAGTAATTCAGCACTCTTCACCAATTTCAAATCTTCATCGCCTAACTTTTCATCCCAGCCGTTCATATTTGCACCTCCGACTATAATAATCGAGTTTTGCCCGTCCGGCTGAAGCATCACAACAGCATGACCTAAAAATTGAAGCAATTTGATATCATATATATACCCATTTAAGAAAAACTCAAAATATCATCCTTCTAAAAACTCAAAGTATCAAATTCACTCTTCTGAAACCAAATTTGAAATGTACCACACATAGAAAATTGACTAATTTCTGCTCTTGCATGCATATAAACAGCCTAAAAACACCGAGAATCAATCAATTACTTGTAGAAACATAATGCTCAATAAAAGTTTCAACACTAAATCCATTGATAAAAAATCCACTTTAAACCACTATCAAGCTAAAAAACAGCCCAAATCACTAAATCAACAACCAATCACCAAACCAACCAATCACCTGTGGGCTCAGAATCAGCTCGCACAAATCTATCAAGACAAACCCCCCCTCCATCCCCCAACGAATCCTCCAACAACCTCCCATGCGCATCCTTCCCCACTCTCCCAATCAGATACGTCCTCCTCTCGGCCAACCTTCCGGAGCAGAACGCCTGGTTGGCGCCCTTGCCGCCGGGCAGCGTGTTCCCGGACCGCGCGGAGACGGTCTCGCCCGGATGGGGCAGGCGGTCGATCTCGACGTAGATGTCGGCGTTGGCTGAGCCGACGACCACGATGGGCGAGAGGGGGTGGGAGGGCGGAGTGGAGAAGGAGACGTGGGATGGGCGAGGGGAGGAGGAATGGGAGTGGGAGGGGAAGAAGGAGAGGCGAGTTAGGAAGAAGGCTGATTGCATTGTTAGTTGGGGGAGTGGAGTGATGGATGTTGGGAGAGGACTTTAGTTTGGGAGGTGGGAAATGAGATGGGACGGATTTTGGCAGGCCGGGCCAAATGTACAGGCATAATATTGGGCCCTGGCCTAAAATATAAGGACTTTTTATTTGTTACAATAATGCTAGATAACTGGACGGAAAATCCGACGGTAAACCGACATGGTTTGTTGTGTAAATATTATAGCTAATTAGAGAAACTGAGTAATGGTGAATACATATATTAGCTGTAACATTTATAGAATAAGCTATGTCGGGTTGTTGTTCGGATTTTCCATCATGTTGTATAGCATTATTAATTTGTTATGGGAGCTGATATTGCGCGATGCTTTTGTGCGCGACTGCTGACATGGCAGACGCCATCTCGCCAAAATGCGATGGCGACGTGACGGATCTCCAACCGGTGACTTCCACCTCAGCACGCGACGACGGCAGCACAATGGATGAGATTGGCTGCTGAGATATGAAACAGAGGCGCGACGTCGAAAACAATATATAGATATTATATAACAGTATATATATAGCAATATATAATTCAGACAAAAAACAATATATATATATATATAACAATATATAATTCAGACAAAACAATACTCATTCAACCAATAAACAATCATCTTTATTTAACTTTCAATATACAATAAATACAAATTTACAAAATCCTCCACAACAACAATTTCAAAACCCTAGTTTATAATACGCTAATCACAGTACCAATTTCAAACATCCACAATAACAATTTCATTCTTTAATTGTTTCTTCTTTTCCTATTGAATCTCGAGCAATTGGAAGTTCCTGCAAAATGATACAATATATTCTATGAAATCATTGACGTAAAAATATAATACAACACAAGTTAAAAGATAGATTAATTAATGAAACAAAGTATTGACTAGTATCATGGAATATAGCAGGTCCAGTGGCAATTTAAAACTTAAGTTTCTCCTAAAATAATAACTAAGAACGGATTATATGAATGCTAAGAATTTTAGTGATTACATGCCATTTTGTTGCACAAAATTTATACACAAAACAGTGAAATGTTGCATAAACCACATGAACTGACTATTAAGAACGGATTGAGACTATTGCATTTCATTCTTAAAAATGCACTTCTTTTAGTAGAATCAGATTTCAGAACCACTCGTGAGACAAAGTGCAGTGACTAACTAATCGAGATTGAGAAGAAATAGATGGATTATGGTTCAACTAAACCCAAATTCCTGAAAATTGAAGAAGAATCAGATGAAGTACGGTTCAAAACGTTCAAAATTTAACCCAAATTGCTCAAAATTAAGAAGAAACAGATGATATGGTTCAAAATTAATTCAAATTATTCTAAATAAAAAGGAATTAGATGGATTACGCCACTAACCATCGATCAATAGTGATGCATAGCAAGGCTTGGAGATGGAGCTCATGCGGATGGGCCTTCATTGGGTGCGACAGGGATAAGGGATCGACGGATCTCAGACGTGTTTGCGAGAGAGAAATCAAGACGATTAGAGTGATGATTTCCCACCCAACTGGATAAGAGGAAGAGAGGTGGAGTGAAGGGGGAGTGGAGCGGGAGATGAGAATGGGTCTATCCTGTTCTGCGTGTGACTTGGGAAAAGAAGAGGAAACAGATGAGAACAGAGGTAGCGGAGATGAGAAGGGAGATAACGGAGTCTCTTGGCTGTCCTCTATTAATTAAAATGCACGGATCTTGAAGCGGATTTATTGGTTCAAAACTTACATGTAAAAAGGATCTATTACATGTACATGCAAGCAGGGACGGAGACAAGGGGGGACCAGCCGGGACCTTGGCTCCCCCCATGAAATTGAAAATTTTCTATTAGTTATGTATAAGAGAATTGATTTGGCCCCCTCCAATGTACACAAACTAATCCAAAGCCAATTAGGTGAAGCCATGTAAGAAATAAAAAAAGACAATTGGTCAAAGAAACTAGTGTAGAGCATATTGGATATGTTTATCAAAATAAAAGAGATTGGCAATATGCAAAATTGTCCTCTAATTAGCTTTTTTCATTATTATTTTGTTTTTCTCCTTATCCAATTCATAAAATTTTCTGTAATTTTTTTTTGCAATTCATTAATTAAGAAGAACTTTGTAATTTAGACTTTGGCCTAAACTAAAATTTGATATATAGGCAATTGTTAAATTTTAAATTTTGCTAGTCATTCAAATTCACTTAACATTATTTTGACAATTATGATTAGTTTTTATTAAAAAAATTATTACATAATATACATAATATTCAAACTGTTTGGCCCCCCCTATATCTTATTTCTGGCTCCGTCCCTGCATGCAAGATAGCATTACTCTATTATGTATATATATATTCAGCCGGTAACAATATATATCGCCATCGTGTCGGTGAAGAAAGGAGTGACAGGAAGAAAATATAGGAGACGTCGGCGGTCCATAAACATGTCGCGCGCGGGTCGTTACCAGACTCGTCGTGACTTCCAATTTCCCATTTGTTATTAGTTAGTTATTGTAGAACTTGTAGTTAACAAATACTGTAAGTCTTTTTTTTTCGAATTGAATTTGAATAATACCCGAATAGACTTAAACCGGATCCATAAATATCTATTTTCGATATTATTTATGACTCATAATCTATTTCCATTTTGGTATTGTTGTTAGGGATGTTCATTCGGTCGGTTTGGTTCAAACCAAACCGAACTAAACCGAACCGAATAAGATTTGAACCGAACCGAACCGAATAAAAGTTGAACCGAATTTTGAACCGAACCGAATTAGAAAGGATTCCAAACAATATTAAGTCAAAATTAATATTTGTTAGACTAACTAATGATTATATTAATTAATATTAATATGCATAATCTAAAAATTATGATTAAATTATTATAAATTAGTAATTTGATATATAATTCGGTCGGTTCGGTTTATTCGGTTTTTTCCCAACAAAAACCGACCGAACCAAACTAACCGAATAACTCAAACTTTTAAACCGAACCGAACCGAATCACCCGAATAACCGAACCGAATTAGCCGAACTAGACCGGTTCGGTTCGGTAACCGCATAAACCAAACCGAATGAACACCCCTAATTGTTGTTTAGGAAATGTTTAGGCTATGAAAATAAATATTTAGGCAATAGACGGAGGTGGATTATTTTCATCCTTGCATTATATATTAGGTAATTGTATTTTTAATTTAGGCAACTTATTTTGGTAATTAGTCATGACTCTCTACTATATAAAGAGGTCTAAAACTATTGTAATTGATAGTGTAATGCCCTAGGCCAAAGTATTTGTGACATAGATAATGGATTGTAATAACAAACATAATATTTATTCTAAGATATTTCATATAATATGCGTGTATAGATTATTTTAATATAATTAAAATAGACTATGAATATACAATTCAGCTTTATATCATCAAAGTACGTGACTTTTATAGTAAAACTATAAAGTGTTATGAATGCTATTCTAAATCGTCCCTGGTCATTTATAAGATATTTATGGAGATAAATATACTTGCGAAGACAAATAAATATATATTTAGACAAGCTATAAATATATACCAGTATGTTAGTTGACTGATGATCATGTTTTACTAATCATGAATAAATAGTTATCAAGTCATTAACATAGGTATATGTTAGAGATCATATACTGGACTGACCCACCATAAGAATGCTACATGTTTTACGTCATTAGCGATTATTGTAACATACAGTATTTATAGTCCTTTGACCTAAGACTGTCTCGGTTCCCAACATGAGTAATTTTATACTTTAACATAATCTAACACTACCTTTAACCGGGTGGTCATAATGATTATGATTAGGTATGTAATGAATCATGGAGAGGGATTAGTGCAATCAAGACGGGATTTGTTCCTCTCATTAAATGAGCGACATATCTTTAGGTCTCTTGAATGTCATTTGCTTTGTTCAGTTTAATTAGGGATCAAGAAATATTAATTCGATTAATATAAGGATGACGTATTACATGCCTTATGATCGATACGTGATTGTTGATTAGGTAAATCGGATCACCAATATTCACTTAAATTGGGTAGTCGTTATGGCTTGCTAGAGTCCGCTCATGATTTATAGACTGTCAAGTCTATTGCCAACATTAAGTGATGCTACATGGTCACACACAAAGAACAAACTGAAACGGGCGCAGAATATCCTAGCGACTTATATAATGAGTTGCATAGGAATGTCACAAATGATATTGTCATCTTATCTGATAAGATGTGATACACACACACACACACACACACACACAGATATATATATATATATATATATATGCACAAAAGATCAAACTATCTAGAAGAGTCTAGATGATGGCATATGGATAATAATGAGTGATGTCATACATATCTCTTAGTGTGAAGAGACATAACTCATCACCTCTATATAAGGATATAGAAAGTTCCAAAATTATGTAAGACACATCATTCTCTCTCTCACCATTTCAAATTCTTTTTTATGAGACAAAAGAGAGAAAAAATAATATCATTTCTAATTTGTATGACAAAATTATGAAAATGTGCTTTCCTTTTGTATGATAAAAATGAAAGAGTGCGATTATATGAGAGAAATTATACATCTTTTTTGAGACAAAATAAGAAGAAGAAAAACAGTTTTCTTATGCAAGAGGGGAACAAGCTACTAGCATATATATTGCTCTTCTTCTCTTTTTAAGAATATTCGTGTGGATACCGGTAGAGGCGTTCGTACTTTCGGCGCTTGTGATCTATTCGGCCTAAGAAGTTGATAACGGGTTGATAAAGGTTATGACGGAGAATTTTCATGGAGGCTACATCAGTTGGCGCGTGGAAGAAGGTAGAAGGCATTTACATGGAGAAATTGGTTATCAACCGGTTATGTTTGAAGCGGCGATTCTACTTTTTGAAGATGGCAAGAGGTATGTCCGTTAAGGTCCATATTTTGGGATATACCAGTTTCTTTAATGATATGGAGAGCATTGGTAATAAGATGGACGGAGAGGATAAAGCCGTGGTGTTATTGTGCACACTATCTATGCTTCATACGAGAGAATCACTTACCGTTAAGGGTGTCAAGAGCAACTTACTAGTCAAGTCTGGGATTGACTATGACTTGTCCATGGTTGAGAGTAGTTATCAAGAGGTTAAGTTGTTTGTGGAGAGGGAGAGACGTAAGGAGAGAAATGCAAGTTCAGAGAAGACTCGTTCGCAATCCAAATACAAGAATCTGGCATACAAATATTGCAAGGAGACGAGGCACATTAAGGCCGACTGTTACAAGCTCCAAAAGGAACAGAGATGGATAAGGGTGTTCTCTCGGAAGAAGATAACGTAGTTGAATCTGGTAAGGTTGAGGTGCTTGTTGTGGCGAATGGGAATGAGAGAGTGGAGAAGAATTGAGGTTATAGGTTCGGGTAATTCAAATCAGAATACCCCGAATCGAGAGTAGTTCACCACATGTGAGGCGTCTAGTGGAGATGTTCTTTTGGGAGACGATCATATCTATTGCGTTGCTAGTGTTGACACGGTTGGGATCAAGATGTAGGACCAAGTTGTCCATTTGATCTCGTTAGGCATTGCCGGTGTTGACATGATTGGGATCAAGATGCAGGATGGAGTTGTCCATTTGATCTCGTTAGGCGTTCCCGATGTTGACACGGTTGGGATCAAGATGCAGAACAGAGTTGTCCATTTGATCTCGTTAGGCATTCTCGAAGATATCGGTTGCAAGTTCCAGAGTGAAGGTGGAATCTATCAAGGTATCTAGAGGGACTCTTGAATTGATGAAGGCTGGAATGACTGGTGCATTATATTTTCTGGAAGTACAGAGTACCGGAAATTATTTCAGAAAGTTGGCGCAGTTTTAGGCTCGGTTGTCGTCGCCTTCTCTGCCTCAGTTAGAAGGTCAGGATTTACGATTGGATGCCGGGTGACAGTTTTCAGCACGAGGGATCTACTGTGTGGCCAGAATACCGGAAATCATGAGTTTTGTGAAGTTTATGTTTGTGGCAAATGGAGGAGACTCAGCTTTAGTACAGCTGTTCATCGCACGAAGAAAATTTTGGACGATATCTATTTGAATTTATGGGGACAAATTTGTGATCCTTTTATAAGGATTGTTCAGCACTGCATGGTTGTTCGCTCTCGACAATATAATGGCGTGACTGATCGGAAACTACTCGAGAAGACTTGGTGCGTTTTATTTTTTGGGGCGGGCTCAGGCGAGGAGTTCTGGGTAAAAGCCACTAATACTACTTGGTGGTTGGTCAACTGTTCTCCGGATACAGCAATTTGATGCAAGACACAAATAAATATTTGATCAGGTAAACAGGTGAATTACTCGGCGTTGCAGGTATATCCCGTTTATGTACAAGTCATTAAATGAAAACTCGAGTATGGGTTGAAGAAATATATTCTTCTTGAATATGCTTCAGGAGTGAAGGCGTATCGTTTGCGGTATGCAGTTTTGGAACTCGTTGTTTTGAGAGAGTGACTTTTGAGTTGGTTATGTTACGGACGTGGGTGCAAGTTTCCGATCAGACTATTATGAAGGTTAAGATGATCACGAAGAAGGTGGAGTTTATTGTTCTCGATCAACAAAGTGAAGTTACTCGATGTAGCTTGGAGCATTCTGTTGGCTCTTATTTTGGTGATGATGAATCGGTTAAGGAGAGTCGGGAAGGTGCTTTGGTAAGGGATCATGTTGGATGGTGAATCGGTTAAGGAGAGTCAGAAAGGTGCTTTGGTAAGGGATCGTGTTGGATCTCCTATGAGATATGGATCTACGATTTTGTGTTTTGTTAGGCAATGGCCAATGAATAAGAGTTTGGCAAGTTCTCGATCCGCAAGGAGACGGTAGTCTTATGTGAAACGGCAAAGTTGATAGCTGCTGTTGAGGAGGAGCTCGATTTGGATATATCGTTATTACGACTGTGTATTAAGGGTGAGATTTTGAGTAAAAGTGGATATTGTTATGTATGACTCTAAATCTCTCAATAATCTATTTTCATTTTGGTATTGTTGTTTCGGAAATGTTTAGGCTATGAAAATAAATATTTAGGCAATAGAAGGAGATGAATTGTTTCCATCATTGCATTATATATTAGGTAATTGTATTTTTAATTTAGACAACTTATTTTGGTAATTGGTCATGGATCTCTACTATATAAAGAGGTATAAAGCTATTGTAATTATATCATAATTATTATAATGTAGTCTCTCAATTGATTATATGATTTATTTCTTTTTCTCTAGTTATTTCTCTCAAGAGTTCTATTTCTCTATATCAATGTTCTCTCCATTACTCTAACATTCGAAGTAGATTATAAATGATATTTCTCATGTTTCGTTAATGTACTTGTTTGTTTATAATTAAAAAAAAGTATAGCCATGAAACATGAGAAATATCATTTATACTTCTTATTTAAACTTTTTTGCAAGGCTATATATTATTTTGATGTTTTAATTGGTGTGTGTATTGTATACATTAATTCCATTTCTTTTTTCTTTGCAAGTCAAAAGTAGATGCCAACAGCAGTTTATGTTGTCAAAAGCAATTAGAAAGAGAGAACACAGAGAAAAGATAAAAAGAGGAATAAATGTAGACACTTCAACAACTGGAAAGTAAATTCTTCGGAAGGAGGGATTCTATTTTGAACATTTTGAATGGAATGCTTTTAGCTAAATTTGAAAATGACCTCCACACAATTAGAGAATCTACATTGCATTTGGGTAGCTAACCTATGGTTGAAGAATTTTTATGCATGATTTATTGGCTATCATGACAGTTCTTTAAATTGTAGGATTGGACATAAGTATTACATGCGTGTCAAGTATCATTCTACGGGTAGTGTAAGATAATTACAGTCAAGCTTATTGTTATTTACAGGCTGATTTTAATTTTAGACAATTTTATCCCAACTTAAAATGAAAACACATGTAATTATATATTTGTACATATATATTTCCATATTAACCTGATCAACCATCATTTTTCCTTCAGAAAAAAGTAAAACAAGCAAATTCATTATTTTCTCAAATTCATTCATTCCAAATTTTTTTATGACAATAAAACTGATGGGGAAAAATGGGTCAATATATGAAATCTAGTCAATTTAACAAGAACATACTTCTATTGTTATGTATATGAAAATTTATTCAATTTAACAAGGTACATACTTCTTGTTTGCTACATAGATGAAATTTTATTCATGGATTTTACTAATTAATTTAGCAAAAAAATTATTTGAAATTATCAGTCTATTTAAATTAATCATGTTTATATTCTATATTCTATATCTGTTCAGAATCTAGTTTATATAATATGCGTGTGATTAATACAAATTAGAGTTGAATAACATGTCATTTTATCATTATCTCGTGTATAATTATTTAGATTCTCATGAATCAATTTGTAATTATTTCTTACTTAATATATGGTAATAATTGATTGTCCAAATAATAACAAATTATCAGTTACCATTTAAATTGGGGGGCAAAAACGTCCAAAACAAGAGTGAGCCTGTAATTAACAATCCCTTTGTCTGTAAATATCATCACCCTCATTCTACATATAAGCGATATCAATAATATAAAAAACTGCTAAAAGGAATAAATATAAAAAATAATTAGCTGGCCTTATAACTTGTCAGTTGAATTTTCATCTACCATAATTGCCTGTGATAATAATTGTGTCTAACGTCTAGTTTAAGAGACTTAATTCTAGGAATTAATGTGAGAAATGGCTACAAAAAAAAAAAAATAGTGTACTAACGTTATATGACTTGGTCAAATAATCAAGTCTCAAAATGAATAAGTTATAGCGTTTGACTAAACCCTAAAGACCCGGTGCAAACTGTGTTTTCAAGCCTCAATATATTATTTGTTTTTTTTAAATGAATTCAAATTTTATATTGTTTATGTATTACATTTCATTAACAAGAAATATGATGTATATGATTTTTATAATAAAACATTAGACACTTCATTAGCAAGAAAAATGAGTTACTTTGTCTATTATTTTTATAACAAACAATCAGTAATTCTCATGTAATAATTTCTTAATCTTTCTCAATCATGATGAAAAAGAAAAACTTTAATGGAAAGAAATAATAAAAACTTCGGAGATATTTTCATTCAAAACTAAACAAATTAGATTAACTATTACAAGTAAAAAAAATTTACTTTTATGAGTGCTACAAAAAAGAATAATCATCAACATACAGAATTTTCAAAATCGTCTGAAAAAGAGTCCCAAAATTTTCTTATAATTATTCGTATGCAATTACGAAATAAAGACCGGGTGTACCATTCACCTCAAATTTGACTAAGACTCAAAAACGATCCAATCTTTTTCCTCAAGCAACTCATCTTGTTGAACGCAACAATCCCTATTGACTTGAGTTCTTCAACTTTCACCCACACCTTGTCTAAACATATGCGGGTTCTAACGTGAATATTAGTCTAATACATTGGTTCACAACACCTGGTCTGTGGATGTTTCCTGACTAAGCCAGTTGCATCCAGCTAAGGCGCGTATTATAGAAGTTTCTAAAGCTTAATATTCTTCTAGATCACTTGCTGCCTGGGTTTGGTCTATAGTTGAATGCATGGACCATTGTAGCTTTTCTAGTGGAGACTTTGGTTTAGTTTATAAGTTGAATATTGTATAAAATTAATTGTGTTAAGATAAAGTAAATTGTATTTTTTTCTTTTGAAATAAGAATCTATTTTTAAATGTAACTCTAAATATGTCGTCTTTATTTTGAGATTTTTTTTTAAATAAACAAAGAGACATGAAAGATGTAAATTACATGTTATATAATATAATTCTTGCCTCATAATTTTTTTTTCTAGTTAATTTAGAACCATATATGTATTTAAGTAATATTATCTTAGAAAAAAAATGTAATTATCTTTGACTGTTATCGTAATGATGGATAACAATAAAAATTAAATATTTTTTAGATTACAAAATTACACTTATTATCTCAAAAAAAAATATAACTACTTTTGTAAACAATACTCGTTATCTATTATTTAACAGCCCACAATTAGCAATTACACAATAAAAAATTATAATATTTTTAAGCAATACTCGATGACTTAACGCACAATCAACGACTACACACAATTCCAGTGAAGTTCCCGCTAGGTCCATGCACTAAATGAGACAACAGCTCCTAACAAAGTCGAACCATCGTTGATCCTTTTCCTTTCATATAACCCCCTAATTCCTTCCTACCTCCTCACAAGTCACAACCTTTCTTCTTCTTCTTCTTCTTCTTCTTCTCATTTCAACCCAAAACCAAAACCGCTTTGCAAACTTCCATTCAAAGAAGCTCAATTGAAAAGAAGGAAACCCAATTCAAAGAACTTGTATCTAATTAGCATTTCCACCCTCCTGCACTTATCTCTAATTGGAAAGAATGGGTCCATGGTTCAAGAAGCTCAATTCAAAGAAGGAAAGCCAAGAGCCCCTCAATTTGAAGAAGGAAGATAAAGACCAACAACCGAAATCTAATTCTAGATCGAAATTCTCATTCTCCCTTCCTTCATCAGGTGCTTTGAAGTTCCGGCGGCTGAATTTGAATTTGAGTTTCAAATTTTCATTTTTGGAGGATTTCCTGTTTCGCATAATATCTGTGTTGGAGGCTGTGGTGCTTGTTTTCACGCTCTCCTGCTTCTTCTGTTTCTGTGGATGCGCATTATGATTAATGTCATTTGTAATTGTACCATTTATGACTTTTTTCCTGTTTTTTTCAGCTCCTGTAAATGCATTGTTATTGAGTAAAGAAAAAGTTTTTTCAGATACCATTCTTTTATTTTGTTGGCGTTTCGAAACTGAAATGAATCCTACTAATTGTATTATAATTATGATCAGAAAATTAATTTCAATAAATTGGTTGAGCTCCAATATTTCAAATTTTCAATAGATAAACTAGATCATAATCCAGTAATTTTCTGATGGAGGATTGAAATTGAATTTTATCTGCTATTTAAATCTTCTTTTTCATTGAATATAATCACCGTTTGTGCCAGACTGCTACCAATTTAGAATGAAAAGCCAATTTCTTTCAGGAGCCATGCGCTGGATTATTTTTTATGTTCTGGATTTGGCACCAAAATTGTTTCTGAGAGAAAAATGTTTCGGAACTGGAATTCTTAATCTATACTTCTATATGAAAAAGAAGAGAAGTCATACATGTTGATACTTTAAAATTTAAAATAGTATCTGTTATTTATCTATTTATTTATTTTTGAAGAAATAGACCCAAGTCTGGCCTGCCCAAGCTAAGTACATTGAGATCAATGAAATGTAAACAATTTTTATTTGCATGAAAGTTACGCCAAGGAATTTGGCCTTTAGTGAATAAAAGAAGAAAAAAAAAATATCAATCACTCAACTTAGATAATCTTTCAAATTTTTGTCAATTAGTCCAGAGTTGGCATTATAGTTCTTTTTTTTTTTTGGATGAAAAAGATTAGAGGTGGCAAATTGGCGGGTTGTGTCGAGTTCGGGTCGGTCGTTCGGGTCTCGGGTCGTTCATGTCTCGGATTATTCAGGTCTCGAATCGTTCGGATCTTTCGGGTCTCGGGTTGGGCGGGTTCAGGTTACGGGTCAATCAGGTTTAAGTTTCGGGTAATATGGTGTGTCCTCAATTTGGTTAAAAGTCATTCGGTTCTAAGTTTTGAATATTTAGGGTTAGTATTTCTGATTGCTCTTGCTGTATTATGAATCATTGAAGTGTTTTAGCTCAATAAAAATTATTATTACGAGTCAATTAGGTCCTTACATCTAATTAGTCAAATTTAGGTTTTACATTTGAATCATTTTGGATTGTATGTCATGCTAACTAGTTAGTCATCATTAGTCTTGATCTTATCAAGTATGAGTTTATAAACAATTTTAAACTATATTTAAGTGTTAGAAAATAATATTATACATGAAAATTATAATATAATATATTACTCTCTAAAATAGTGTAATGATATTATAAAAACATAATAAGATACTATATATAATATATAAATTATTATATAGTAATGAAATTAACAGTTACATGATCATTCATTCAGTACATTGAAATTCAGGTCATTCAGGTTCGGGTAATCAGACGGGTCATTCGGGTTTCGGGTCGTTCGGGTCTCAGATATTTCGGCTTTCGGGTCGTTCGGGTCTCGGATCGGGTTTCAGGTCATCTGGGTTCTGGTTGGGCCGGGTTTCGGGACGTTGACTTGCCAATATTTTTGGGTCGGGTCGAATTTGATTTCAGATTGAACGGGCGGGTTTTTTTGGCTCGGGTTAGATTTTGCCACCTCTAAAAAAGAGTAGTCTCTAAGTCTTACTTCCAGTATATTAATAAAAAAGTAGTATGTACAAAAGATTTTCAGAAGTAGAAAATAAAAATAAGGGAGAATTTCATAATGCCATTACAAAAACTCAAATTTTCATATCTGCCACTCCAAAACTACCAATATCATATATGCCATTTTAAAAAACAAAATCTATCAAATTTGTCCAAAACTTAAAATCATCCATATTTCCGTTAAAATTGATGACCCAATCATAAAATTACCATTATACCCTTATAACTAGAATTTCATATTTGTCACTACAAAAACTTGAAATATCAGATTTGCCATTCAAAAGTTGTTAATATTGTATTTGTCATTCTAAAACACAAAATCTACCGAAATTATCTTCTTAAACCTCATAAATAAATATTTGATGGAGAGAGAGGAAAAAGAAAATTGAGTTCAAATAATATTGAAGAACTATGAAATATTAGTAATTTTGTCTAAATATTTGTGCTTAAAAAATATGTATATACACGACAACAAAACATGAGCATTTTCTTATGCTACTAAATGCATATTTTAATGCTATTATATGAATCAATAGCATTGTGGCAGCCGTAAAAAGCTACCAATGCATTTCTCTAAAATTTGGGAGACGACAAATTTGGCAATATAGAGAAGTCCCGTGAATTAATCATTAGCATTTGCAAATGTCACATATAGTAAATGATGTGTAATGGTAAAATAACGTATGATAATCATATATATATATATATATATATATATATATATATATATATATATATATATATTATATAACATCATATACTGCATTATATTTCAAACAATATAACACTATAAAATGCAATAATATTATTTAAGGCAAAAATAAGACATCAAAAATGCATTCTATGAACCAAATTTAGTCATTCGCAAATGCTGCAAAATATTTCGTTAAAAAGCATTAACAATCCCACACTATGTAGTATGTTCTAAACCAGCATTTCAAATTACACAAATTATTCAATAAATACAATATTTTAAGAAATATGAATTGTAATACAAAATGCTACAAAGGCAACATATCAAACATATAGAAAATATTAATAAATCCCACTCACAATACAACAAATTTATATTTATACAAGGGAGAATCTCGCTTCGCTTCAGAATACACTATTTACTAATAAAAATATATTCATATATCTTGTATTTTGTTAGAATTATTTATGATATTTTTTTGAGCATAATTGATATTACGTTGTAAGATATAAGTATGATAATTTTTTTCCTTTCCTAAAGTTGTTTATAACAATTTTCATTTTATATGGCTTGATATTTTTAAATTTTATGGGACCACGTAAAAATTATTACACTGTACTTTATAATGAGAAAAACTAACTTTTAATGAAAAATTAATTCATTAATATAAATCTTATGTGCATCCACATTCTAGCACGTGATGCCTTAATGTGAACCCCAAAAAATTACCAAGGAGTGCTGCCACTTGTAACTAAGAGAAAGGATGTCGACAATTGTACTATAGTTATAATTATAATTACAATTTATATGATTATATTTTATACAAATGTATATGTGAAATTAAATTATTTAACAAGATAATTAAAGAATAATTAAACTGCTTTCTAAAAAAAAGAATAATTAAATTGTAAGAAATGTATTTGGTAAATTTAAATTAATTATACCTTTGACAAATTTCTGGATAATTTTCTTGATGTGAGAGAAAGATAATCTCGCTCTCTTGTAAGCTTAGCCTGTATCAATCAACAAGATTTTCTTTTTTTATTAAAAAAAATCAATAAAATTTTCATTTGTTTGAAATTTTGAGGCATTAAGTTTGTACCAAATTACTTTTATCATGTCAGTATAAGTTGTATTAATATGTTTAATTGGATTTACAGAATCAAAATTATGAACTACAAATCAAAATTCAGCTTAACATCTACAAAATACTTCCAAAACGGAAATTCTGTGTGAAATTCTCTTACGGGCCGTTTGGGAGATAGAATATTGGACCGGAATTGGATCTGAAAATTCTAATTCCTCCAAATTCTTTGTTTGGTAGACAACTAGAAAAAGAATAATATAATTCTTGGAATTTCATCTCTATATAATTTCAATCAAATATAATTCTTTCTAAAAGTTGGAATGCCAAAGTGCGGCAAACTATTATATTATATTATATTATATTATATTATATTATATTATATTATATTATTATATTAATTTATTTTATTATATATTATTTATGTTATATGTTTTATTCTATATTATTTATGTTATATGTTTTATTTTATATTATTTTATATTACTTTAGATTATATTATTCCATATTTTATATTACTAATTGTATAATCATAACATAATTTCAGATTTTTACAAACAACCAAACAAGGAATTATGTTTTTCAGAATTTTATACTTCTAACATCCAAATAAACTTTAGAATTAATTAATTCAGAATTTTATACTTCTCCATCTTAAAATTTAATTCCACTCCCTAATTCCACTTGCCAAACGGGCCCTTAAGTAAAGAATGTTCAGATCAGAAAACCACACTTGAAGCAATATATATGACAAAAAACTCAATTAAAAAGTTAAAATTAGTTACAAAAACGAGACTTACATTTTCTTCCAGTGCGATTTTCAACTTCAAACTATACTCCTCAGCAATTCGGTCCAAATTTGCTACTTTCTCCCGCAACTCCTCAACGGTCTGGTCTCTCTCCGCGATCTGCTGCCTGAGCCGCGCCGAGTCGGACTCCAACCTCGTCACGCGTGAGGCGATCGCCATGGACGTGATCTTGCGCGCCACGTCGAGCTGGTCGTACGGATCCGTAGGGATCACGGCGAGTATCTCGTCTGGCAGGTGGAAATCGACTAAGTCCCGCCTTTGCCCCATTAGGATTACGGTTAGGGTTTGGGAGTGGGAGGGAGGAGAGTATGGTGATCGTTGGAGTTGGAGAGAGAGGAGGAGAAGGAGAAGTAAGCGGATCAAGAAGCTTTGAATGTCTCTCTGGAAAGTGGGACCCGCAATATTGAATTTCAAATGACAAAGAAGGTATGTAACTGTGGCGTAGTAATAATCTGATTATGGTACAAAGAATATGATTAATTTTACTTACTAATTACTAATTAGATATGTATTTAGAATTTTTTTTGCAAAATAGCATATTTTGAAAAATAATTAATCAGATGATATTTTTTTCGAAATATTTCAGCAGATAGCACTTCTGCCAGACCCTCTGGCGGAACTGAAGTAGTTCTGCCACAGAGTCTGGCGGAACTAGTGATTTTTGTTTTTTGATCCCAGCCATTTAGCACCTATAAACACGCTTAATTAAGAAAAAAAAGTTAGTTCCATCATAGGGTCTGGCGGAACTAGGCAAAATTTATTTTTTCAAGTTAAACTCTTAATTTAGAAGGCCAATTAGCTCAAAAAATTACGAATTCAGCAGTTCCGCCAGAACCTCTGGCGGAACTAGCTATTTTTATATTTTTTTGCTTCTAAACAGCCATGAAAATTTAGCAAAAAAAAAAAAATCACTATTCCGCCAGAGGGTCTGGCGGAACTATGAACAATATTTTTTTTTTTGGCTAAATTTTCGTGACTGTTTAGAGGCAAAAAAATATAAAATAGCCAGTTCCGCCAGAGGGTCTGGCGGAACTTCTGAATTCGTAATTTTTTGAGCTAATTGGCCTTCTACTTTTGTAAAGCAACGGAACGGAGCTGAGATCTTATTAGTCCCACCATGTTTATTTTCAGAAATACAATTTGAGTGAGGCTTATAAAATGGGCGGAGTGGGCAGACA